>JAQGAM010000001.1:0-46679 GCA_034697665.1 Nanhermannia comitalis
GCGGATGTTATGTCAGCCCATTTATTTCTCTTAGAGTTTGCTCACTTACCAGTATTCCGAAGCAACTCAGCTGTTGATGGTCTAAATGGCCGCTTTCTTCTAATCACTTCTATTAATAAGATTTATTAACTTTAATTTTGTATCCATTTATCAGAACAAGTTAGAAATGTAACGATTGTTAAAAGTTTAAAAAGGCTTTATTTAGTGAAAACAACTAATAGTAATCATCATATCATATGTATATATTATATATTAGATATTTTGATTCTTTCGTCAAATTATATTTATATTCAATATTATAAATGTATTTCTCGAAAACAATATGTTTATAACGAGTAGTTAAGTGAAAATGTGCCAAATTTGCTGATACACTGAATTTCAAAAGTATTTAAATGTATTCAAAATTAATGTTTCCTGAAATATAAATTTTAATCAATTTTAATAATTGAATGACCAAAACTACAAATTCAAGTTATTTCTGATCAAAATAAAAACAATTAAATAGAGTCAAGAAATGGCTTATAATTATCATCGCCGACATATGAAGGCTATGGCAGAAGCATCCAATTCTGCATCTTATAGTGATGCTGATAGCAGTTCAAGTCCGGGTAATGTTTCCACTTCTAATCATTGCGAGGAATGGAATCCAAATCAAATTGTCTATAATAAGGTTATATTTAATTACAATATAATTAAGTTAGAAATGAAATGTAGTTTTCAAGTCTTAATGAACTTATAGATGGAACAAATCATTGAACGAATGCAAGATGAACAAAACGGTGTCCCTGTCAGAACAGTCAAAAGCTTTATGTCAAAAATACCGAGTGTTTTCACGGGTAATATTTTCAAAAAATCAATTAAATCAGACTCATATCCATATTACTATCAAATATATGTCAGGTTCTGACTTAATAACTTGGATGATGAGATCACTAGAGCTTGAAGACCAAAACGAAGCCTTGCATTTGGCCAATTTGATGGCATCTCATGGATATTTTTTTCCAATAGACGATCACGTGTTAAGGTAACCTTAATTCGTGCAAATTAATGAGGGAATTGACTATTAGGCAATTAATTTTTGATTTGTTTCTAAAAAGAAACTCTATTTCAAACAGTGTTAAGGCTGACTCAACATTCTATCGATTTCAAACTCCATACTTCTGGCCCTCTAATTGTTGGGAACCCGAAAATACAGATTATGCGGTGTATTTGTGCAAAAGAACGATGCAAAACAAGACAAGACTTGAATTAGCTGATTATGAAGCAGAAAATTTGGCACGACTTCAAAAAATGTTTAGTAGAAAATGGGAATTTATATTCATGCAGGCAGAGGCACAAGCCAAGTATGTTTTTCTATTTTAATTACTATCGTTAAATCAAATCTTATTAAGATAAGTGTCTCAAACCAGTAATTTTATTATTTCTATAGAGTCGACAAAAAAAGAGACAAATTAGAGAGAAAAGTGTTGGACTCTCAAGAAAGAGCATTTTGGGACGTTCACAGACCTGTGGTATGTTTACGTTTACCTGTGTTTGTTGTTTTAAATTAAATTTTTCAATAAATGTGTTTCGCCTGAAAGCCTGGATGTGTTAACACAACCGAAATCGATATTAAGAAAGCGTGCCGTATGAACAAACCAATCAAAAGTACTAAAGTCAAAATCTCAACTGTAAGTCTCTAAATCTCAATAAGACTTTATATTCTTTCTATTTGAATGAACTATAATATAAACTTTAATTTAAAATTATGTCTATTTATAGCATTTAGCGTGTTCTGTTGGTGGCGGGCGTGTTAGTCCTGTCAACGAAGCAGATAAGTCAGAACTATTAAAACGAGAAATTGATTCTTTGAGAATAAGACTCGACCACAGGATAGGAGGCGTCAAAATAAGCAAAGTCGCTGAATCTTATTCAGCTTTCTATGAACAATGGGCCGAATACGACCCTTTCATAGTGTTACCAGAACCTAATAAAGGGGTAATTATTATAACTTATTTGGTTTGATTTAAATTAAATAGTTTTTGAATTTAGAACTACATCGCTGTGTAACTGTTTTATATTTATATTTTTGATGGCAATGTTTTTATTAATTACTTTAAATTAAAATAAATTTACAATTAGTTTCTGACCATTAAATTAACGGAATTTTTTATTTATCAGTTTATATCGCAAACGCCATCTAATCCATGGATAAGCGATTCGACCGACTTCTGGGAACTTGAAAGACAGACGTAATTTTTAAAATCATGGCATTATTTGAGTTCATTATCTGTAATGATTTAATTAAATATTTAGCAAAGACGTCCCGTGTAGAAGAGTACGGCGTTGGGCTTTCTCTTTAAAAGAACTCCTAAAAGATGGTGCCGGAAGAGAACAGTTCATTAAATTTTTAGAAAAAGAATTTTCTGCAGAAAATCTCAAGTAATTTGTCTAAATTTATATTATTTTCAATTTAATTAATAATGTGGTACATTGTTTACTGCACAAGAATTTCTATTTTAATAATTATAAGTAATGTATAAGTTAGCGAATTATATCTTTGCTTTAGATATAATGTAAGAGAACTTAAATATTTATAAGTCTTGAGTTGAATTTTCAAATTATTTTTTCAGTAGAAGAATATGTGTTTTTTTAATATCTGCACTCAAAGCATTCAAAATTCGTGAAAGTTGTGTTTTTGATGACAATGTATGAGCAAAATTAATCATAATATTCATAATTCAAATGAACTCTAAAGAAATCTAATTTTAGGACTGTTTCAGTTATACTAAATGACACTTTCATACAATTCGTGCATATTATGAAAATTACATATTATTTCGTTAGGTGTCATGTAAGGAAGTGTTATTTCAAGAGTCAATTTATTTTCTTCAAAAAACTATTTTCTTTAGAGCAAATTACATATTATATAGTAAGATATGAGACAAATTATGAAACTCATGCAGAATATAACTTAGCAGTCAACTGTATCCTCAGTTTACGAGGAGTACTGATAAGATCTTTGAGAATTACACAATCAATATAAGAAATCATTAGTCTGTCTAAACCATAAATCATAATCCAAATATATATTTGATGATAACTTAGTCATAATTAATATATTATTCTATGAAAAAATTTTAAATAACAGAAAATTTTGCATTAAAATAGATTTTGGGATGCCGTTCAAGAGCTTAAATGTGTACATAGTCGTGATGTTGCTCAGAAAGTACAGGAAATTTGGAACGAATATCTCGGTTCAGGTATTCGATAGAAATAATAATTAAAAATTCATTTAAATGAAAATATTTGCTTAAATCAGATGCAAACTGTCCCATAAATATCGACTCAAAAACTGATGGGATAACGAAGAAAAATATGGAGAGCAGTCCTAATAATAGGTGGATCTTTGATGAGGCGGCCGGACATGTGTATCAATTGATGAAAAACGACTCATATCCCAGATATCTCAGATCTGATATGTATAAAGAATACCTGAATGGTACAAAGAAGAAGGTGAGCCCAACTTTATGATAATGTGTGTACATATATTGCTTAAGGCTTGTTCCCCCTCGCACTTAGACATCTGTCAAAGGCATCCGAGGAGTCATACAATTTAGCGCCAAAAAAGTTGGAGATCAATTGGCTTTGGCTAACGCTACTTCCCTTACTTAAACAATTTTTTAACAAAACTAATAAAATTCTAGCTCACTATTTTGCTCTTAACTAATAACGTTCAATAACTTAAATTTGAGTACTATTAAAATTTAGAACCACTAGTAGTTGTTTTCTGCCTGATTTGTTCTCCTGAATGAATGAATGCTGCTTTGATTTCTATGCTCAAAGCGATTTAGTCATAAAAGGTGCGGCTTTACTATCATTGTTTGCTATTTGTTAACAAATTGACTGTAAATTCGATTTGATTCCTATTTTTTGGTCTCTATATTTATAGCACAGCCGATTCATTCCTAAGTTGCCGAGTTTTAATGTTTAAAACTGATACTGTGATTGACACTTATGATCATCAAAGGGAACATCATTACGATTATAACTATTAATGTAAAGACCAATTATTACTTAAGATTAATTATTAAATCGATATTCCATGTTATCTACTATAGAGTTAATTATTATATAATATATCCGTCTAATAATATTCCTGAATGTTTATCCTTAATCATTGATCACTGTTTCATATTACTTAAGTCAAGTTTAAATATAAGTATAGATTAAATTGCTGAACGATTTGCCTCAATATTTTAGAAGCCCTTTGTTATCAAATACATTATTTACTGCTGTCTAATAGACTTAGAATATTAGTCTATTTATTTATAAACAAAAACACATCGAATTATTATTTTAAAAACTATTTCAAAAGTATTGCATAATTAATAAATTTAACTGACTTTATATTAAATAATTAGTCTTTATATTTATAATAAGTTTCATTCAATTTCAGATTATATAAAAACATTTATATTTATAATTATTATTTCAATTTATTCCAAATTATAAGTTTGTTATTTTTCTATATCTTATTAAATTGATACAAATTTTTATGATTTAATTTATTTTGTAGTATTTTATACGTTTTTTTGATTAAAAAATTAATATTTATATGATTTGATTAATGAGAACTATTTTTTGAATTTAATTTATAACGTTTAGTTAAACAGCAATTTCTAAAGTAAAATAAACTGAATTTTGAATTGAACTAAACTTAACTTTTATTTATTGGTGTAATTTTTTAATAAATCAAAATTAAAAATTAAAGTTAAAGAATTGGATTTCTAATTGCACCTAATCTCGTTATAATTAGTTTAAAAATATATCTACAGGTTTTTTGCAAACCCCTATAGATTTGCAACCTCTCTTTTGAGGACCGCTACCAAACGGCAGAGCTCTATCATTAAGCTCTATGAGAACCACATAACTATCTGAATGTAAGCTGTCCGGGAAGTAGAAAAGGTTGAGTACCACTGAGATATATTGTATAACTATCGCGTGGTAAAGCGATTTCAATGACAGCGTTTAGTTATTTTATCATTAATTGAGTGAATATCAAAACCTGTTTTAATTAAATCAATTAAAAAGTGTTATAATTTATGAACATAGGCTCGAAAACCTTTGAGCCTGGAGCCAGAGCCTCAGGCTCAAAGAGGGTCCTCGCCTAGCTCAGGCTAGCCTATGTTCTTTGGGTGTATCTCTTAACTAAAAACTTTTCATACCTTCGTTCGGAAATTTAAAGCTTATTTTAACAAAATTTTGGCGAAACTCCTATTTCACATTCCTTTAGTATGTTTTTAATATTAGAATATCTTATTTTGGATGAGATATTTAAAAATAAATTTGCTTAGGCTCCACCTCAAACAAATTAATCATAAAAATAGCTCAATAAATGACAAATGAGTTAAAATATTGAAATTCTCTAAAAAACTTGGCCCTGAACTAGAGTTAATCCGACATCGATTCTGTTGAACTCTATTTAGAACAGTTAAAAAACACAGAATTTCAGATAGAAAAATAACAGCTTCGTAGAAAAAATGGGTTACGATGCACTTTAGCGCAGACATTTAGGGAAAGTCATTCAGTAGTTACTTAAAAAAATGTAAATTATGTAAGAATTCAACGATTCTCTAAAAAACTTGAGCTTTAAATCTGAAATTAGGTCCTTCTTATTCTTAACATAATTTAATAATAATATTAATATATCATTAAATGATATTTTAAATAAGATAAATATGGTTTAAGTTTTTTCAATACAGCATTTTATAAGATTTCTAAAAAATGAAGAGTTCGTTTCTTTGCAACAAATTACTTTTCATTGTTGAGAGCATTTTGTGTGTACTTTAAGTTATTTCAAATGAAAAGAAACATTTTTCAACAGTAAATGAGACGATATTTCAAAAAAAGGTTTTATATTTTGAAAAAATACTAATAGTTTTGTTTGTTTGGTTTCAACAATAGAAATCATTTTCCGCTTTTTAAATCCCTTTGGTTCTGATGCTCTATAATTAATAATACACAGCCTGAAGATAAATGAAAATAAGTTAAAACATTTTTAGTTTTTTTTATAGTCAATAACACAAAATAAAATATCTGAAAATACAGCATATATTCTGTATTTCTCAAAATAACATTTTAGTCTTGCAATTAAATTACAAATATTTATTTTAAAAATTTGTATAAAGTCTCATCAGACACCTTGTCAGTGATACTTCACTAGGTATTTGGGTCTATTTCTCAAAGATAATTACAATAAGGGTCTCTATTTGCCAACTGTCGCTAAATGATAGGTACAGTACAGGAATTAAACTCTGTGTCCCGACTGAAGGAAAGGATCCTTCCTTGAAATACAAAGGTTCCGGAATAGTGTATGTGGAACTTTTGAAGGAATTATTATAGAATTAATAAAATCTAATCAAATATATAATATGAAAAACTATGCTTAACTATGCTTTAACTATTAGACATGAAGTACACACGTTTTCAAAACTCCGGGAACTGGTTTTTGGGGTTTTTTAACAAGTAAAAATTAATGAATTTTGATGAAAATTTCTTTGAATATGCTGTATGTTGGGACGAACATTGTAATTGCGAACGGATGGGATTGAACTTACTATAAGGTAGGTAAATGATCCATGTAAATTCTCTCAGATAAATTTTGTTTTTTGAATTCCAATGAATGAAAACTAATCTAGATAAAAAAATGATTGGATACGTAAATTTTTTGTTTGTCCTGAAATCTCTTAATTTGAGTAGGGCTACGCATCAGACTTGGAAATTGAGGAAATTCAATTGATTATAGCTTACCATTCACTCAACCGATTGAGTTGTGACCAGTGTCAAATTATAGCTTTAGAAATGGTCTTTACAATTATTTTATCAGAGCTTATATGACATTTATTTTTTTGTTTTATTCAGGTAAAAATATTTTGCCATTATATACTCAGCGATTAATTTAGTTATACCTGTAATTTCAATAATTAATTTTTTTCAATGGAGAAAAATTATTTAATAAATAAGCCAAAAATATAAATCTTACATAAAATTACATAAAATACATGTAAAGACTATTTCTAAAGCTATAATTTAACACCGGTCTCAAATTTTTTCGTATGAGTGAGACTTTAATTTTTAATCGTTAAAAAACCTATTAACCAGTTCTCGGAGGTTTGAAAACGTGTGTATCTGCAAAATTGATAAGTATTAACTACCGGTACCAGAAAAATCAGTTTGTATTAAGTTCTGATTATTTTTCAACTGTTCATTATTAGCCTTAACTGTTATGTTAATTTTTACTTTTACTCACTTAATAATAACGCGTATGTGAATACCGTGAATAAGTATCACTTTTAATGTCTTCAACTTTATTATATTTTTTTTATTTTTTTCTTTAAATTTATTGAATGTGACCTCAAATGTATACTATTAGGTATAAAAAACAAATAATAATCTTAAGATATTACAAATAGATCTCAATAATATGTTTTTTTACCCGTTATAATTCTGTAGGGTATCATCAAAGGTTTCTAAATATTGTTACACGAGATTTGTATTGAATACAAATGAGAGAAAAATGTTTTCGAGTTTTATTATGTTCTATTATTGTATTCAATAAATTCTGTATATTTTAACAAAACATTGACTTAACGTAACATTTTGAAACCCTACAAAAGCGATTCATTGAAGAGGATTTGAATAATAAATGCTACTGTATGTATGGTATACTTTTATAAGTAATAAACTAATTATAAACTATTAATAATACTTCAGTATAAAAAAATTGAAAAAATACTTTCAAATTGATTTAAAAACTTAAATCAGTAAATAAAGCCATATCATTAAATATCATTAAATAATGCAAACCTTATTGTAGACCGTAATGCTTGTGTCCCGGAATGTTCAGAAAAATATCGATAAATATGCTGAAAGTCAAGGAATCAGACAGATAAGAGTTGGCAACAGAGATGGCCAAGGTATGAAGCTCCAAGGACGGTATACTATTTTTTTTTAAAAATTACCTTGGTCCCCTTTAAGTTTTTCAAGATTCTTTAGAAATTTTACCTTGGCCCCCCTTTTGGACCAAAAATCCATGGGGTGGTCTACAAATCAAAGGGGGGACCAAGATAAAATTTCGGAGTTTAGGGGGTTACACCCTACCCACACTCACCTCTTGGTTGGCAACAATACAAAATACAGTATTTAACGTTAGTTAGGTTAGGTTAGGTTCTCTTTTTTAATATTTATCGCGAACCAAAATAAGGACCAAAATGATCACTATTTTTTTATCCCATCTGATCGTATTAAATGGCCTTTAGCCTCAGCCTTTGTGCACCATTACTAATAATCCTTATTCTTTTTTGATTTGATAAGAAATAAAAGGCTTAACACAATAAAAATAATTTGTTTGAAATGGGTTTTTAAACGTTTGAAACGTTTTTTGTAAGCTTAGTACTAGCGGTAAGTTCGCCATTTGATCCTAATCTCCATTATTTTTAAATCCCGAACGCGATCAGAATCAAAAAGTGAATCAAAAAAGATCGGATCATCTTTTTTGTTCCGATCCCATATGGCTAACGGGATCAGAGTTTATCCTCTTTTTACTGTAGCCACCAGCACCTCACTAGATATAACAAACCTTTGTTTGTGTTTATTTCTCACAATTACAATTAATAATGAAAGGTTAAATACAATGGGGGTTTTTATTAAAATTTTTATATTTTACCCTCTTTTTAATATTTATCGCGAATCAAAATAAGCATAAAAAATGATCTCTATTTTTGATCCAATTCTATCAGATCAAACGGCCAACATGCCTTTAGAGTAAATTAACTTATAATAATTATTCGTCTCAATTCAGCTTTGGTTTAAAAAAGGTATTTTTAAATTTCATTGAATAGATTTGGTTTTCGCTAAAAATATTGCATTCCTTTAGAACATTCTGAATCCGATTTTTTTATTTAAATACATTATTATAAATATATATTATAAATAATGTCAAAGATACAAATCCATATAAATAGGAAAATGTATGTTCGGGTCATTAATTGTTTATTATCGCTAACTTCATAAATGAATAAAAACATATTTTTCCAGACTTTAATTATAAGCTATTTTTACGCAATTTATTATGCATTGTATATGAAACTTATTTTACTTTAATATAAAGTAAAAAAAGTGTGACTTATGCCAAACTTTAGAAGCAAAATAGTGTAAAACATAAATTATCAGTGACTAGTCCTGTAAAGTTTCAATCTTAAAAAAGTAGAGATGCACTGAATATTGAAGGGATACATAACGTAGGCTTAAGTTATTTTTAGGTGATTGAGAGTCAAACTTTGGATCGTTCCAGAAACTAGTTTAGTCTTAATGTTATGAAATAGACATATCATGACATTCTGAACACGCAATAGTCTTTCTGGCAATTGTTCAGAAAAACTCTAATTCTGTGCAATTGGCTTTCAGAACACAAAACTGTTTACTACTTTGGTTTACTTGGGTTGTCCACTCTTTAAGTATAATATGACACTGGCGTAAGACAAATGTAAAAACATTTATATACTCTCAAATGGATCACCAAAGTGATAAAATAACAACATTTCCTCCAACAGCATGTACTTTCAAGAGATCATTTGTGAAGGTTTGTCACCATTTTTCTTATTAAATTAGTTTTCATTTCAAATCAACTGACTTAACGATTAATATTTATGAAAAATCATTAAAATTTGTGTTATTAAGGATTTTAAAATTATTTATATGTTTAGATCAAATAAAAAGTATGTTAAGTGAATCTCAACAAAGCATAATAACAGTACAGCTAAACAAATATCACGCATTTGCTTATCTTACGAGTTAGGTTTAGGTTTCTTTGTATAAATAATTGTTATGCAATACACTTAAATATATTAAAGACCTTCGTAATGGCCAAAACTTGCAGCCACCCCACCCGATTTTGACTCTTGGCCAAACCTCCAGAACTGATTGAAAATTTAAATTCAATTTAAGACCGCATTGAGTGTCAGACAAACAGTTTTTATTGATGACTTATTTATTATAAATTAGATCTCTTCATAAGAATTAACTGTAATGTTAAATAAAAATATACAAAATATATAAAGCACAACAATTGAAACATTATTTAAAATCATTAGTCATCAAAATTCATCTGAAAATGGATTAGTGACACACTTTTCCCATTGTTGACCAATATTTTTGTGTAACCTTCTTTACAGGTTTCAGTTAGTGTTAATCTCCAAAGCAATTAATAACATTTTGTATTATTTAAGTATTTAATAATAAAACTTTGGGCCCACTTGAGGTTATTGGGCCTACTATTCCAAACTGACCCCACAAGATTCTAAACCCACTAGTTGTCAAACCTCCCAAAAAGCCTGAATACTAATGTAACACTATGAAGGGCTCTAATGTGCATTACATGCTGACTGCAGTGACAATTTAAATTCATATAAATTAGCTTTAATTTGTGATTATTTTTGAAAAGATGAACATAATATTCTCTTTGATTAAAAGCTAAGTTAACAGTTCCAAGTATTT
Organism: Nanhermannia comitalis; assembly: GCA_034697665.1. NCBI lineage: Eukaryota > Metazoa > Arthropoda > Arachnida > Sarcoptiformes > Nanhermanniidae > Nanhermannia > Nanhermannia comitalis. Next base: position 10,537 of record JAQGAM010000001.1, read on the forward strand.
GGTTATTTATAAGTTATTCATGATTTTGCATATTTAGTATTGAAAGAATTTCTGTTATTCGGCTTTTAAAATATTGTTTCACTGAAAGTTGTTGACTACTGGAATCACTGGGATGACTGGGATGACTGGAATGACTGGGATGACTGGAATGACTACATTATACTTAAAAATACTCAAATATGCGAAATTATATTATATACTTTTTTGCAAAGTTTTTATTCTAATAAATGATTAAATGTTAACTCAAATGATAAGATAAATCTGAAAAAGTTCTTAAAATTCATCAATTAATCAAATATTCAAACATATTGAGTCTTACTTATTAATTGTTTACGTCTTATCGTCGTATTAGTGATGGAAATCTCACTCCCAAACCCATTTTCACTTTTTATAAGATAAAAGTTTAGTCAGTTTCGAATTGATTCAAAAATTAATTAAAATTTGTATAGAAAGTTATCAATATAAATAACACAATTTGAAAACACACTTAATAGTCTGAAATGCATGAAAAGTTTTATGACATGCTGTAAATACAATACGGATATAAACAAATTACAATTCAATTTTAAGCAAACTATTAAAAAAGCATAGCATTGGAATCGAGTGGAATTAAGTTTTAGGTCATGCCATGGGATTGGGTCTAAAAATTCTAATGTTTTCCATCACTAATTTATATCATATCATATTGAATCTAATTTAGTTCAAGTTTTATCATTTCAATGAATTCTTTTTCAATGTTGAGTTTTGAAAGTAAGTTCAACCAAAAGAAAGTATTTTAAGTATTAAAGTAAGTTAACTTATTTTAAAATTTTGCAATTTTTAAGTGTTTTTAAGTATATTCCAAATTTAAACTTTAAGTTTTACTCTAATTTAAAATTTTTCATCAAAATCTGATTATTATTTTTATTTATTTTTAAGACTTTCTTAACTTATTTTCATTCTGAATAATGAGAGAAAAATATTTTTAAAAATTTCTTCAGTTATTTTAATTTTGATTTCACTCTAATATAATAATATGACGAGTTATTTATATTTAACTAATTTGACTTCACTTTACTTGGCATTAGAATCATATACTAAAAACTTGAAAACAAGCTGGCATTTAATGTAGACTTTTATAAAAAATGAAATATTTATTTTTTTGTCGAAACACTTACAAAATATCTAATTTTACGATCTTAACAATTATACTTGAGTGTATTTTTGTGCAGCACATCATTTAATTTTAACCAGTTATATACACTGCAAGATTATATGAATAATAGATTTAATATTAGATTGAATGTAACCATTCATTTGTATTCAATTCCGACAAAATAAACTTGAAATATAAATATTCCTTTATATACCTTTAATTTAGTAATAAATAGGAGTAATGCTTAACTTTTTATTTAATTCGTTGCCATAATATTTTTTTGAAGCTTTTTCTCTATTTTTTTCAATATAATGCAAATAATAATACATTAATATGTGATTTGGTTATCTTGTTAAGGCTGAACTGTATATAACTTACAACTTATAAATACTTGAAATGGAATAACATATTGTCTAACATTTGCAATACTTTGTTATGCTATTTAAGTGTAGGGCACATTAGTTTATTTTTAATTTGACAGAAAGGGTTTTAAATAACAGTTTGATTATAATTGAAGTTTAAACAAAATAACAGTTTATCTTTAGTTGTTATGGTATAAAGATTTTAATGAAAGCCCTTAACTTAGAATTAAATTACATCTCAGATAATGTTTGGATTTATCAAAAAATTTGGTTATTTTTGCAAAGGTTTCATCAAAAGAGTTCAATAGTGGAAATCTGATGCCATCAACTCATAGCAAAAGCAATTCCATTGATTTAAATGCAAGAATATATGAAATTACGAACAGACCAAAGTCTCCGCTCTCTTGTTTTCGGCTTAAGTTTTGTGATAATTCCTCAGGTTATGGCTCATCGACTTCTTTCTCATCAACTCTTCATTCCATGCAAAAAACGTCTTCAATGCAAAGTATTTCACAGCCTTCACAACAGCTAACAATAAAAAAGACAGACAGACCAAACAAAGCTAAGACAGTAAGGGATAGCATTACCAACGTTTTGGATCAAATCGATAAAAGAGTTGCTTTTATGAGAGAAACTGCTCTCGAATTAGAAGAAGAGAAGAAAAAATTATATAAAGTTCTCAACTCTATTATCACATGTGAAGAACTCAGCGCTATAGAGGAAGGTATGCAACAAATTATTTTATGATTTTATTAGTTTTGTATTAATCTTAATGAATTGTTTGTGAAAATAGTCGAACAGGAAGAGATCAAAGTGACAACTCATGGATTACTGTATCGATTAAACAGTGTTGATGTCATACTATCGACGCCCAGAAGTGAATCCCAACAAAAAGCTCTCGAAAATGTTAACCTATTTCTAGAGAAACTGTCGGATGCCATGAAAGTGAACAGAGAAACAGCTAAACAGACCTGTCAGTCATACTTAAGTGCATGTTCTTCTGATCAGTTCAAGTCTATACCAGTCGACGACAAATTCCAGAAAATTATTATTCAGTGCACTGTTGATGACCAGAAAAAAATCAGAAAAAGTTTAGAAAATATATTGTCGACTATGAGTAAACTTGAAGTTTCATAATTAGCGAAGTATTGACTTCTATTCTATGTTTTCAAATGTTAATAACACTGTATTCGCGCAAATCTTTTAATAAATTATATCATTAAATGATTGTTTTCACTCAATTTAACTGTTAAACAGTCTTTTAAAGATTAAAATCTATTATTAAATTTCATTTAACTATAAATTTATATTAATTTATTCAATCTTTAAATAGAAATAATAATTATTTCGTATTTAAAAGGAATTATTAAAAATCGCTTTAATAATAATCAGAGTCTAGAAATTGAGGCCAAACTCGGAAAATTAATTGAACAAAAGATAATGAAATTTATTTAATGACTTTCTCTGAATAATCATTTAATTGAATGCCAAAATCTAATAAACATTAGTTTGACGTTTGACTGAATGATGGGTTTACCAAAGATGTGATTCCTTTAAATTCTTGTTCGTTTTGACATATCTGGAAAGAGATTATTATATATATTTAAATATATATTAAATTCTTAGATATTTTCAAAAAGTCAGGTATTTTTATGTTAAGGCCTGAACCTAAAAATTAAACTTAAAATTCTTAATCTCAGAGAAAAATATTGTAAACTCAGACCAACTTTTACTCAGCAAACTATAAATTAATTGATTTTCAAAATAAAGTTAAGAAAAATTAGATTTTAATGTCAAAGGTTTTAGACGTCAATCAAAGTTTTAAATATATTCAACATTGAGATAAGTCTCTTGATTTAAAAAAGCATTAGATCATAAAGTAATTTTGAATTAATCTTTAACTCGAGCTTAGATAAAGATTTAGCCTTAAAGTTAAAGCTTTGGATATTAAACCATTATTGAAAGTGTTCCTCGATGCTCGAGCTTTTCAGGCTCGGTGGCGAGCCTAAGCCTAGCAAAATGGCAAGAAACTGAGCCTCTAGCCTGACCTTAGTTTGAAGATATTTCAATAATAAAATTTTATTGTTCAAAAATTAAATGCTATGTCATATTTAAGATTTGAAATAAATTCACATAGATTCAGAACACATTTGATTCAAGTTTTGAAGTCTATTAAGTTTCTTAGCTTTTTCATAATATAATAATATATTTATGAAACTTAAACTTTGAAAACTTTTACTATAGTTTTCAGGCTCAGAGGCTCGCTCAGGGTGAGCCTGAGCTAAAACATGAGCCTGACTAAAAACTCTGGGCCTTGAGCCTGAAAAAAGCTCGAACTGAGCCGTCAAGCCTTAGGAACACTGATATGCAAAAACTCTAATTTAAATTAATGAATATACGGACCATTTAAACAAATTCTTAACTTCAAATAGTTTAATAGAAAATAGTATGGCATAAAATGCTTATTTAACTTATAATTGAAAACTAAATTAATCATATAAATAATTTTAATAGTTTTTTATAATATTTAAAAAATTTGATAAACTTTTTCATATTTTAAAAGATGAATAATTTTTATGTTTATAATACTTTTTTGTGATTTAATATGGAATGAATTGATTCAATTCTATTGCATGCCAACCAACAAATACGAAAGTTCAAAAATAAGAAAAACTATTTAATGTTTATTATAGAAAACTCTATTATTTTAAAATCAATATAACTTAAAACAAAGATAATACAAAAGTGTTATTTATGCAAATATAAGACTTAAGACTCACTCAAAGTATAAATACTAAACATAAATATGTTAATTGTTTAGAATTTATTAATAATTTAGATTTAGTTTTAATTAAGTTTTAGATTCAATGAATAGTCTAATAAATAGTTATAACTATTTGAGAATATGATTCATATGATGGACAAAAAGGGGTCGAAAGTAATTCCAATATTATGACAATAATAATAAATAATTAAAACAATTAAATGATTTGTGTGTTTGTGTTGAGGAAAGCAATGACTCAATTGAACCGTCGATTGAATTTAATTTGTAGACAGTCCTCAATAACAAGTTTCAACTCATTCTTCTCCACAACTGAGGACTCAATGGATGCAAAAGTGATTCAAATGATAATAAAGAAGTTGTAATTAACTGAACCTATTGACAACTCAACAGTTATTTATTAAAAATACAAATAATTGAATTATTGTTTATTTTTTTGAGATCATTGCTAAAAAGCGCTGTAAAACATTAGTTGATCTGTAATTTCATTTTAAACTATTTTTTTGTATATTCTTTGCGGCCCTTCTGTTGAATGGATTGTGGATAGTGTTGATTCAGTTCCAATTTTTCACTTTCGTTCTCGTTCTTGGAACTGATTCAACGCTAGTTATGATCACTACTGCTTTACTCAGTAAAATATTTTAAAAACCTTGTATTTATCTAATTATAAATGATTGAAAATTTTCTTTAAATTTAAATGTATTAGTATTTATGGTAAAGTTTGCATTATAAATTATAACTAGAGAAAAGGTTTTTCGGGGTTGCTATGGAATACCACGAAAAATCGGAATACACCCACCGACCTCGGATTTATGTTCTCTTAGTCCATATTTGCCCCAAAATTACAGAATCCGAATGAGTGAAGAAACTCTTAAAATGCAAATTTTGTTGTATTTTAACGGAGATATTGAAGATATTTTAGCTAATTTTTAATAATTTTCATAATTATCCGAATATGACCGCCCAATTTTTGTAAAATCAATCGGAGTTTACTAATATCCGAATAAACCCTTCAATTTTTAACTTTTTCATTCTCCGAATAAACCTATTCTCTAATTATAGCCGTGTTTCGGTGGAATCAGATTATGTGGATTGAGCTCACATTTATAGGAGATGAGCTCTCCAGGTCTGTGGGAATTTAACCCACACCTTGATATTGATGTTCTCATATGTATCCATTGCAGTGCAGGCAATTACAGTACGTATTTGAACATTTGGTGGGTGTTCATTTCAAAATCTTTCAAAATTCAGAAGGGGTACCAAAACTCACCGGTTTTAATAGGCAACCCCGTGCCTTGCCCAGGTATGGTTTGAACACTTCGGAGAACATTACTTTACTTTATCATTACTATAAAGGTATAAATATTAAGAGTTCTTTTTTTAATTCAAGTACTGATCTGTACTTTAAGAGTAAATATTTTTTCATTTTTCATAATTTATATTAAATAGGTTTTAATTAGGTATTGTATTCAATAAAAACAGAGAGTACTCTGTAACTGCTCTGTAAGTTATAGCGACTTTGATCTAACTTTTTATTTTCAATAATAAAAGAAAAACTTATTTAGACTGAAATAAAATAAAAGCTTTAATTGAATTAATTAATGTAATATTAATGTGAACTTATATTAATTATAATATACTGTTTATAATATGATTTTTTACAAATATTTACATATCTATTCAGTTAATATAATACAAGAGATTGTCTTTCAGGAAATCGTAAAAACATGAGAACAATAGAACCATAAGTTTATTATTAGAGGCACTGAATTATAACTAATTTTAATTACACATTAAATTTTATTATTTATATCAAAACAAAAACAATTTTAATTTCTTATTAAAAGTGAATTTGATGTCAAATAGTTTTAGTTATAATGACAATAATGATAATGAGGTTCTCTTTAAACAACTAAAAAGTTTGTTTTGCTCTTTAATTTACAAATTTGTTTAAAATTAAGCTCAAAATTAGTTTTTATGTCTTACTGGGGTTTCATTCAAAATAATTAATCAATTCATTTACAATATATAACAACTGATCAGATCTGGGATTTGAATAACTTTATAACAATCGAAATACATAGAGGTATTTAACATTTAATAGGATTTTTTGGTCAAAACTTACATTAAACAACATTTTAATGTTATTAATTATATTTATCTTTATTCATAATATATCTAAACTTATATTATTGCTAACAATATATAATTAGGTAAAAAAAGATTCATTTGAAAAAAGAAACCAAAAGTTTGGAATTTTGCATAACTTATACAAATGTTATGGTTTAAACATTTTGAACAAATGGAATTCTGGTTTAATTCTGGTTTAACTCAGGTTTAACTCTTATTTATAATGATTTTGAATAGACTTTCTTATTGAATGTCAAAATCATTAAATATTTTAATATTTATAATAATATGAGTTATTTAATAAATAATGTAAATGATATTTATTTTAATTTATATACCAATAGATGTATTGATACAACTTTAATAACTTTTAAAACAGTGTTAATTTGTTAGACTTATACATATAAATAATCTATAGCTTAGAGGTGAGGTCCTGGTCGTCATCAGTCATTTCTACGTCTTGTTCTGCGATCTCATTTTCTAACATCGCTCTCATTTCGTCGCTTTCATTATTAGAGTTTTCGGACACTTGTTTTTGTAATTTAGTAGAAGTTTCAGATCTTCTATTACTACTTGTGTTAATAGTTCTTATGGGCACTAATGAAGTGGTTCGAGAGACTACTCGATGACCACTTTTATCGGCACTTTTGCAACTTTCTTTAATTTCTTTCACATCTTTCACATCTTTCTTATTTGAATCACTTTTACTCTTTGAATCTTTGTCTTCTTGGCATTTGTTATCATCAGTTTCATCGACATTATTATTGTTTATATTAGAGATCACAGACACAGGTTTTGTCAATTTATTTGTTGCTGTAGTACTACTTGTAGTTACAGTTATATCATTATTGTCTTCATTTTGTAAATTAAAGGCAGAAAGTTTTTTAACAATATCAGAAATATGTTCATCTATTTTACTCACTTTATTGCTTAACTTTTGTATTTCTAATTTAAGATCAATTCTCATATCTATTAAACTTGCGATTATCTGTTGATAATCAGAGCTATTAATACTTTTTGGCTGAATCACAACTTTTGTTGAATCACTAATTTTACTATTTTCGCCTTCACTTGCAATTTGTGGCAATTTTTTAGAGTCACTCTCTTGAGGTTCAGTGGACTCTTCGATAGTTTCAGGTCTAGCACTACCACTGGTGGCAACTCGTGGCCATTTATTTGCTTGTGTGGGAGGTCTTATATCTTTGACAACATGGATGTGTTCTGATTTCTTGCACACAAGTTCTGTTCTGCGAACGGCTCCCATGTTTTGATCGTCTCTATCAGAGCTCTGTTTATCCATCATTTCATTATCAAATAAATCACTCTTAATGTTTCTCGAAGTCTCTGTAGCAATGAATGCAGGCTGAGGTGTAACATTGTTATTATTATTGGTTGCATTGGCCAAAGCAGAGGCCCATTTGGATGACTTACTGCCACCCGTACTAGTTCTAGATTCTGGTTCTGATATTATCTGTTTCTTCGCTTCAACTATTTGTGTGGTCTGAGGCATTTCTCCCTTTTCAATGTCCTGTATGGCAGGTATTTGTGGTAAACTAGAGCCCGGTCTGCTACTAAGCTGTGTCGATCCACCATCTGATGGTTTACGAAATTTAGAGAATATTTTTCTCACTAAATGGTCTTGAGCCAGATCAGGCACCGGATCATTCTTTCTCCTTTCAGCTAATTCTTGTTCGCGTTTTACGTCAGCACATTTGCGAAATATTAACTAAATATAAAAATAATCAATTTTTACTATTCAACCTATTATTTAAACTAAATATCTATTCCTTGAGAATAAAATAACAAATCAACAAAAGTAGATCATATGATAATCACTATTGAAATTCAATATTATAACTTTGATTATATCAATACTTATAAAGAAATACATTCAAGTCATAAAGATTTGTATACAAAATAATAATTATATAAATTCTGTCTATTTGTATAAGGATTGGCAGCCCTTACCCTATGTCTAAGATTATAAGTAAGAATAAGATTTCTTGCAAATGAATTAGCGAAAGCTTGATAAAAGTTGAGCACTTCAATTAATTTGTCTCTTTTAATTGCGTGAAGATCGCAATATGTGAGAGCTCTAACATTGGCACACGACTGACCAATAGTTGGCTCTTTCCAAAAGGCATCGCCAAAAACATCTCCTTTTCCTAAAATGGCAACGACTTCATCCTAAGTCCAAATACGAGAAAATAATAAGATATAGAATCAAATAGAATAGAGATAAACGTAAGAAATAAAGACAGCATAAGTGCAACTATAGCTATAACTATAACTCACGTCTTGTATGACTTCTAAAGAGCCAGATATGACAAAACACAAGGAATCGATAGACTCTCCGACGTGATACAAGAGATCACCGGGAGCGCTGTGGTCCATACTGAAGTACATTGCCATTGCCCGAAGACAACCATCACTTGCAAGTCTGAAGGCCGGGTGTTCGTTGAATACCTTTCGATTTAAATGCACGCATATGTCAGCTGTCATGTCTTTTGGACAATAACTTAACACTTTTTTCGTATCAATGCCTTTACTCATAGCCCACGTCGAAACGACATAATCCATTACACGTTCACTCAGTGCTTTTGGAAGTTCATGGAGTTTCATGAATTCGCGGACATTGTTTAGCATGTCATGATATTTTGCAGTCGCACTTGTCATTTGTTGTATTATAGTAGTCACGTGACCGAAGATTGTCGCGTAAAGAAGAGCTTTCATTTGGAATAAAGTAATAAATGTTAGCTATTGACGGATCAGACAATCAATCGCTTGCGACAAACGTTAGACTAGATTTTCGTTTCGAGCAATAACTCATATAAAAAGTGATAGTATGGTTGAAGGCTCACCTCCGATAACCATCATACAAATCGTAAACACTTTCTCGTTGTCCGTTTCAGGAGCGACATTACCAAAACCAACACTTGTCATACATGTCATCGTAAAGTAAAGTGAGGTTATATACATCGTAGGCTTTTCTGGACCTCCTTCTAGTTCAATACGCTCTGTTAAGTTGTTCGGTCGCAAATGGAATGGAAGCTATATTTGCATTTGAATTATAATTAGATTTATTCATTTTGAATAAATAAGAATCAGATAATCTAAACCTGAGTCACATTTCCGAGTTTCCACAACCAACTGTATGTTAAGTAATTTTCAGAATCACTTCTCCCTATGCTATACCAAATGCATGCGAGCCAATGAGCCACAAGCATATAAAAACATAGCAAAAGGATTAGCATTGCAGCCCCTGTCAGAGGAATTGAATGATCAATATTATCCTTATATGAAATATTCAATAAATAAATAAGAAAAATATTAAACCAAAGAATGAGTGCACTTCCTATATTTCATAAACTTTTATGTTTTTACGGGAATATCTCTCAATTCATTAATTTTTTAAATTTTCTATTTATGTTTTAAACAAGAACTCAAAACTCATATTCTATTTATTTGTCATAAGATTAATAAAAGTAGAATTTTGTGTATAAATAAGCGTAAAATTTGATTTGTATATCAAATGCTTTGTTTAAACTATTATTTTGATTGAATTTTCTCGAAATTAAAAATTAGTCAAATCTCAGAATACAATACTTAATGTTCAGAATAAAATTATTCAAACATGAAATGCAATTCTTTCTGTTTCAGTGCAATAAATGCTTACCGTATTCAAGATAGCGATCAAGTTTTCTAACCACCCGTCCAAGCCTTAAAAGACGCACAACCTTTAAAGCACTGAATAAGCTACCGATTCCTTGCTATAAAATCAAATCAAATACGAGTTATAAAGAATCAGAATTTGTTACTTGAGTTACGAAAAGGCAGTTGACTCACATCTTCTGTATGATCAAAAGAATTAAATATATCATAGGGCAGGCAAGACAATAAGTCAATTATGAACCAACTTCTCAGGTAATTCATTCTAATTATTTTTGGATCTGAGACAACTTCTCCTCCCGGGCCAACAAAGGTTGTGTGAAAGTTGAGCACAATATCGATAAAGAATATCACATCTACTATACTGTTAAACAAAAATAGAGCACTCAAGATAAGAAAGCAAAAATTGTTTGTGCGCTTTGTTATATAAGTTATCTTAACATAATAGTAATGACTCTCAATATTGAGTTAATATAAATCTAATGCAGTAAAGTCTTGTTTGTGGAATTATTTGTTGGTCAAATTGCACAAGAAGTACCTGTCGAGCACCAAAAGACTAACGTCTTCAGATGTTTTATTCTTGAAAGCAACATTATATGGTACCATTATGGCAGTGTAGAAAGTTAAGCATAATATTACCCAATCCCTGCAGTTATAAAATAATTCAATGCATTTTAATAATTATCTGATTAAGGATTACAAGTATAAGTTCTTCCAAATAATAGGTATTCCTTACCAGATAGCTTTGAATGCGCAATAGTGTAACAGAATATGTGGTGGAGTTTTTGGAGCTTCTTGACGATATTGCGGGAGAACATCTGCATTCAGGCTCATTAACTGTAATGATACATTATGGCTGGTTAGATGGGTTAGATGCTATGATTAGATGTATACAACAGCAATGTACAGACAGTAGTCGCCGTACAGTAGCAGTAGTAGCAGAGTAGTAGTGTAGTAGAAGTAGAAGTAATAGCATTTTCGGCACAATAAGTATAAGAAGCATAAGAAGTAAATGCAAATTAGGCAAAAATACCCAAAGATTAAAGAATAAGGTTTAAGTTATAACACTTTGTCTGATTAATTACATTAACTATACTTATTGTTCAAATGCAACTATAATTATACCGCAGAATACTTAATATTCACTATTGTTTAACATCATAATGAAAGCATGTCTGTAATGGTCTCAGTTCACAAACTTATTAAATACTTTTTTGTGTATTAAAGTTGAAAAATCAATACTTTCTTCAATTATCATATCTTATATAATATACAAGTGTTAAAGAAATAATAAATCAAATATAAATATAATAAAATGAATTAATTGAATGAAAAATTGATATCAAACTGTCAGAAACAGTTACGAAACAGCTTTCAACTTAACGAAATACCTGAGGGATGTTATGCAGTAAAACAAAAAGGAATAAATTTTCGAATTTCACAAAATTAATTACTTGAAGTGAAAATAACTTTTCATCTAAATTTTCGCTACTTATAGTCACACTCTGTTTCTTAATTTAATTAAACGCTTCTATTCAATTAGTTTAATTCACACAACGGTTTAATTGAGAGCTTAATACTCTTCGTTTTCTTATTGCTTTGCTTCTCATAATGAATAACGGATTTATAGAAAAAATCCTTTGAATTAATAGAGAAGCAAATACTGAGTTTATGGTTTCCTGTATTTGGAAGAAGATATTGATTTGTTAAGTATATCACTATATCACTAGTCGTTTGAGTTTATATTTTCAATATTTGGCGCTAAACTATTGTAAAAATCAATGATTTTTTTGTAATTTCACATGAGTTCTACTGATTGAGATTTAAGGTTAGATAATATTGTTTAACATCGCTTTTGTGTTTAATAGAAGGTTAAGATATATTTATTTGACTCGTCAAAGAGTGAGAGGTGGCTTGACTTACGTGTCCAAGACTTGATTGTTTGGTTGACTCTGATTTTATAACTGGAAGGTGTGACGAAAACTGCTGCGCTAACACGGATCGACTTCTTGTGACAGATCTGGCGAGTCGAGCGAATTTGCTTAATCCTTTGGCAGCATCTTCTTCTATCGGTTGTTTTAATGCAGTTATGTCTCGAAATGTGAGCAAAAATAGTACGACAATGTCTTTTTCGTTTTTGATCGGAGCGATGTGTAACAAAAGCCATAATGGGGTCCCTAATAGCAGAACAGGCATAAAAATGGTTTTACTTCACATAACATTTATTCAATAAAGCATTTTTAGAAATATTAACTTTTCTATTATAAACTTTAATGTATAGCCTACACAATGCAGTGCAATATAGCCCTGTATTTTGCAGTTTATTACATTGCAACCAAAAAATGTTGGTAATCGACTAAATTTGAGCCGAATATAACTTGACTTCAATATTGACTTCAAATTATAACTCGTGTCCATTAGATTCTTAAGCAAAATACTAATAATAAAAGGTATGATTCAATCTATTTTTAGTAACTCTACTAATTTATAAAAAGAAGAATCTATGTCAAATTTATAAAAACGGTTAAGCTATTGTGTAATAATAAGTTAGGTCAATAAGCATGCATTGTAGAGATAGCGACTCAAAGAGTATTGTCAGATGTATGGGAACCCCACCCAAAGCATTTGGGAAACAATAATGTTTATACAGTGTAATAACTGATTCATCTTTAACCTTGTCCGATATATGCGACAACAGATACAAAGAACATGATCTGTATTGATGTGTTTGCATATCATCAAATGCTATGCTATATATACTGGTCTTTTTGAGTAGACGTTTCAAAGACCGATTTTCTCGTTTTTTATAAACACCATATTCTATTGATAGTAAAAGGATATGTAAAATAATAGCTTAAGAATTAAAATCTATTTATATGGCTATGTATTGAGTTAGTGCAATACTGTGTATCTGTATGTAAATTATAACACATTCTATTCAGAATCCATATAAGAATAGCCTAATGACAAAGCCAACGATTTTATTTGTGAAAAAGTCATTCAATTCATTTCAACTAAAGGTTCACAATAATAGATTAGTATATTATTGAAAAGAACCCCTATTTTCGCATTAAGTTCTCATGAATTTTATTTATTCAGATATAAGGCTTGAGTTATGACTTAATTTAATACAAGTTATTGGAGTTTTAGACTATTATTCTGTTGAAACTTTTATATAAATGAGAAAAAACCGAATCGAAGAAAACACAAGGAATTCTTGAAAAATTCTTGATTCTGAGTATTTTAGCGGTGATTCATATTCTTATTGTTATTTTTCTATGAAAAAGAAATTATCTCTTCAATAAAATCACATTAATCTAAGACATCAATCATAGAATTAGAAAAAAATTGAATTTCTATTATTTTTGCCTAAAAAATTGCGTTCAATGTTTGAGAATCTTTTATAATCACGATTAATATGGAAAGTCCAGACCAGGAGACGCCCTAAATATTCAACCAGCAGATAGATAGACACTTCATAAAAGGCTACTTTGTATGAATTATTACACAGAATATCCAATCGTCAGAACACATTACACAAGTCGGATGCTATTTAATGTTTGTAAAAATAATTAGATTCCAGATATGCAACCAATTATACTGAGTTTATATGATAAACAGAACTAGTGATCAAAATTAGGTTATTCTGACAAAATTCTGGACAGAAATAATATAATCATTGAGACTCAAGAGACTCCTGACTTAAGTTACTCAACAAATTATAGCAGATTCTCAAAGCATTTCCATCAATAACAACTCTACTCAAAGATTAAGTTATTATGGATTATTGAAAAATAAGATTATTTTTTTGTAAGACTAAATCCGAACATAATTAACATAATTTTTTTTTAATCTGTATTCTTAAGAAATGGCTTCTAAAGTATAAAAATGAAATTTACTTTAAACGGTCAAATTCATTTATCAAATTTATAAAAATATATTTTTGTATACAGTGTTTGATTTTTAATTAAAAATAAGAAAAAAATTATTTAGAAATTTACATGATTTTAGTGCTTTTGCACCATTGTTAAAATTCTTTAAGCGACTATACATGAGATACATTCTAAAAATATTTCTATTGCAAAAAAAAATTTCTTACAGTTGAAATCTACCGGACTGTAATGCAAAAACATTAACGCTACGTATATTCTAGTTAAAAGCGGTAGGCTAACATTTTGCTAAATTTTGAAAATGAAGACTTAAGAAATTTATTTTCTTATTAAAAGTAAAGATTATTAAACCCTTTTAAAGGGATAGAATGGTCTAATTTTTTGAATGTGAGATTAGGCTCACGTTAGGATCTGCAATAATAATACCGTAATTATTGCCATTAGCATCAAGCCTAACCAATAGAAGCCCAGGCATTCGTCTAATACTGGTCTGAAATTGCTTTGAGATGGCTTTATATGTCTTATTTAACATATAATAAATATTATGCTCTAACACATAAATTAATGTTAATGCAAAATAAGCATTTTCTTTGTATTTTTATTATCAAATTTTCAATTTGATTAATCCGAAGCTAATAAAAAAATTTCTCATTTTTATGACAAGGATCTTCTGAAAAATTTTTAATTTATTTAATTTTTTCCTATAGAGTATTCTCAATAAAATAGGTTCATTAAATTGAATCTAGTTATCTATTTTTAAAATATTATTAATAAGCTTTTCAAACTTTTTGTTTGCAGAACATATGCTTTTCAACAGAAATTATTAAACTTTCTAAACTCACAAATCATTTTTTATCATTTTCTATAAACTCAATTCAATTAATCAGTTTATACAAGTACTCGAGTTTACTTTTGCAATGACATTAAATGAAGGCAAATGACATCACACTAGACATTCTGTGTAAGGATTGGTAGATTATAAATTATACGCGTTATACTTGTAAGGCTTATAAGGTGTTAATCCAGTGATACGAGAAAAACTTCAGAATTTCTTCATATATGCCTTCATTAAGATTTTTGAGTCATTTATTACAAAATATGAAAACTTCAGGTATTAAATGATTTTAAAAACTCTAATAAACTTAATACAGTATCTATTAATATAAAGAAATTAATTTTAAGACCAGGACTTGACTAAGGGGTAAATAATGATAACAACCTTCCCTATTATTGTAATCTTAAACCCATAACTAAAACTCTAAGAAAAAAGATGACATTTTGGTTTGATTTATGGGTCTAACTATTTATAATGTAATTCCTAGTCTTGCTGTACATCTGTTTGAATCATTTTTACATAACTGCCACACCTCTAAAGACACTTAAAACCTCCTGCTATTCAGTTTGCTCTACTCTTCATCGAACATATAAATAAAAATCAATGATATAGATATTCAGACATTATATAACTTTTAAAAGATTATTATTGACATTCAATGATAAGCGTTCTATTGATCAGAAGAACTTTCTATAATCCGATCGCATATCACGAAACCGACAATAATTCAGAGTAATAATTACTTTGAATTGGACTTCTATTTCGATATATATTTTGGGTCTGTTTCTGCATTTCTGCAAAATGACACGCAATTAAGTGGAGGTTCTGTCAAAGCAAACTACAAATCACGCCCAATAGAAGAACAAATGAATGCCTGAAAGCAGATCTTATGAATTGCGCTTACATTTAGAACTATTCAAAGATAAGGCTTTTCTACTTAAAGTCAAAACTACATCTTTCTGTAATATATATAATAATAATGTTACGGCTGCTAATTAAGAGATTAGTCGATAAGCCTTTGCAAATGTGGGAAAAGAAATTCAAAAATTGAATTTTTTAAATACTAGCGTAAAGTCATTTATTATTTGTGATAAGAACTAATTTTTATGGAATTATTTAGCCGTTAGCTTAGCCTTTAATATATTTCACATATTTGCTTAACTTATAAGTGCAAAAGTAATAAAAATTTATTGATTGTAATGGAAAACATAGAAATGAAACGAAATTAACATCTAATTTATAGCTTTTGTTTAAAGCACAAAATAACTTTAGTGTTAAAATTTTACATTTGACATAACATAAAATAAGCCAAATCTAATAGTGGAAAAGAGCAAATGTGCAATCAATTTATCCAACGCTAACATTATAACAAAAGGTCATAAGTAACTCCTGTGCATGTAATTGATATTCGCATAATAACGGAGATTAATAATTACATCAAATGATAACGACTTAAATTCCATTAACACATAAAGTTAAGACCGAGTAAGGCCTAAAGCACTAATCTATAAGCAAAATCATGAGATTCTTCATAATAATAAAAATTGGGATTGCCGCTTTAATGAATCTTACCTATTAGGCACTGCGGTGAGTTCGCTAGTCTACTTTGTGCGGATCCAACTGCAGAGACAGCCGCTGAATCAGAGCGCTCATTACCACCTATTATTAAAGTTGATGAAGTTGATGATGTTCATAGTTCAGGGAATGGGTTTCAATACAAGAGCAAAATAGCAAAAGCAAATTAGGTTTAAGTTTTAGCACTTTAAATAAATGATTTTTTAAAAGTAAATCTTTAAGTGTTTTTACCAATTTAGTTATGAAATTCTAATATAAGGCGAAATTAGTTATAAGTTAAACTAAAGTTAATTTTGCTTTAGTAAATCTTATTTATTGCATTAAACTTATTGCCTTTCATACTGCAACATCTATAAATTAAATCAAATTGAATTTCGCTCCAATAAAAGGAAATGGAGAATATGTTGTCCTTCCATCCCATCAGGCAATTTGACTGGCAATTTAAACATAAAAACAGCCAAAGTCTAACTTTATAAGTGAGTCAAAGTTTAGCTGCAAAGTTGCGTGCAATATAACAAAAAGTAAAGAAAATGTTTCATTGCAATAGAGTGTAGTTTAAGTCTCTTTATCTCATAGGATTCATTGTTTATAGCGATCAATACGTGTGTAAGATATAAAAATGTAAATCAGAAATTTGAATAAAAAAAGGTCTCACTTTTATGTGAATAAATGAAAATTGAGTGGGAATTGCAATGGATTAGGAATAAGTTGGATAAGCAATCGACTGTTTGGGGTCTAGTCATCAATGAGGTAAATGTTAACTTAAATATATTGTACTTAAGTTAACTTCAATACAAGGGTTAACTCAAAAAGTTATGGTTTCGTGAATGCATTTCAAATAATTAATGTGATAGATATTCATCCCATAAAATATCGGTGACTTTTCTTATTGATGAAGTAAATGAGACGATTGAGAGGCTGTCTCTGAGTTTGAACATAAGTACTAAACAATATAAATAAATTGGAGGAAGAATAGAAGTGTCAAATTTAAATGATTTAAATTATTGAAATAATTGTAAACAAATAATCAATATTTGAATTATACATAAAAACAAGGACACAAACAATTCATGACAATTAGTTATATTAAATTAAATAATCAATACTTAATAATAACAATGCGATAGCAAAACAATACAGTTTTCAACTCGAATACATGCAAATTAGTGGTAACAAAAAACAATAAATGGCTTTAAATGCAGGACAAGATCATAATGGGAATGACAGTAAAACAGTAGCATTAGTAACAGTAGAGACAACAGCATCATATGACCACTTCTAGTAGTACACAATCATCGCTCAACAACACAATTTCAACAGATACTACTTTTACCAGTAAATAGACAATAAAGTAATTTTGTGAGCTCAGGCCATAAAACGAATTTGGAACTAAGAATTTTACGTGCAATGAATTCCACGGCACAACTCTATCATTTAGTTTTTATTTAGTTTCCTACCCGCTCTTTGTTAGCTCAGAAGTACATAATGTTTCAAATTATTAAAGAGAAATTGTCTGTTGTGTTACTCAATAGTAGAAGAACACAATCAGGTGTTATATTGCATTTTAGTGCTATATTTAGCAACATAATAGTATATGCACTTTAGAGTGACACCATTTCACCAATAGGTCTATCTGTTAACTTAATGTTCTAAATATAAGTTGTATAATATAATGTTACATTTTATATCCGCCCTACAGAGCTACAGTACTCTGTACTCAATACAATAGTCAAGAGGAAAGCTCACTGTATTTCGATTAATGTACTCGACTTCAAGTGTATAAGATTCTAATTATATTAAAAAGAATTACAACATTAACATCAGAGAGCTTTATGAAACCGGTAATATTTCAATAATACTTTAAAATGCTTTTTTATTTTTATCGAGAGTCAACTTTTTTGTGATTGAGATCTATTTCGTAAAGAAAATTCAATATAATAACGAAAATTTCATCAATTAAGTTAAGTTGAAAGAGAAATAGAAACACAATAAAATGCAGGAAATAATCGATTATTAGAGTTTTATCGCATATAAATTAAAGAGGAATACAATAAGCAGTGGTTTATTGATTGAATCGCAATATTAAATCATATCTAAGTTCCTTATATTTTGATACCTTCAGAAGGAATGATGTAATCACGAGAAGCTATTGAACAGGAAAACTGTAACTCAACCTAAAAAGTGCTAAAGAGAATATTTATCTTCTTCATGCCACACTCTGACCAAAATATGTTCAATTTCCACTTCGCCTGAATTGCATTTTTTCTTTAGAAAAAGGTAAACACATTACTAAACTATGTATAAGGAATTACTGTCTGCCTTTATGTTAATAATGCAACAAAAGTATATACTTTAGCAGAAGTATGATAAAGAATGTAACAGTTTCTCTACTTTTACTCATATAATATGAATATTCCATGAGCTATATTCATGTCAATGCATTCATGAACTCTATGAAGAAATTGTTCCGAAAAAGGATTCGAGAAGAAAAATTGTATGGCTGTGTGGCTGACGAATAAGCACTGATTTCCCGCGAGATATAAGCCGAAGCTCACACAATTTTTCATCATTTAAATATTATAATGAATCCCGTGAGAAAAATTGCTTCACTTGCATAACACCAGATGTTATATATAGTACAGTACATACTAATTAATGAACTACAATAAAACAATTGTTCGATCATATAATGAGTACTTATGGCGACAAAAAATTATAAATAATTTTATGCCTCAAAACACTATACGTATCAATAATATTGTCTTCGCTTCGGATTAATTTAAATAATAGCCTCATTTATCTGACGACATCACTGATATTGATTTGACTTATTTTGAGCAATTTCTTAAATTTGATATTTTCAAAAAACTAATTTAATTTAAAAAGAAAATGTCTAAAGTTAATGGATAGAGAGGATAATATAGACCCAAATGATCATTGGTTGGATCCAATCGGTTAAAGCCCCAGAGAGTTGAGCCAAAAACTAATTTGACGTTTTTTATTTTTTCAAGTTCATGCTCATGAATTAGCATGATAAAAATTGAATCCTCAGATGACTCCAGTCACGATTCAACTATATATGTGGCATTCCTTTAAATCAAATCAGTGGTTGAAGAGTCATTAATGCAGTTGACGTTGTGGTTGCCTCCACTCTACATTCTTTTATTAAATAGAAATACTACGAACTTAACATATATCAGACGTATATAAGATAGTGTACAGGGTGACCAGTAGTAAACGCTACCATTTTAAAATGAAATAACTCGAAAACTAGTAAATATATTTGAATGAAATTTTTTTTAATGAAAAAGGAACATTGGGAGATTTGTATAGGATACATTCGATATAAAAGACATTTGTTTGAGGTGTCTGATTTTAGTGCAAATTTATGTTTTTCAATATTTCAGATATGTATGACTATGATATTTATATCGAATGAATTTTACAACAATCTGCCATCATTCTTCTTTCTTTTAGAAAAAATTTCATTCAGATATATTTATTAGTTTTCGAGTTATTTCATTTTAAAATGGCAGGGTTAATTACTGATCACCCTGTAGATAATAAACTAAGCTCGAGCTAAATTTGAGCTGAGTTTGTCCCACTCATGCTCAGTCATTTTCGGTACAAACATAAAAAAAACAATGTTTAAGCTCATACTGTAGATTGCTGTGAACTTCTCTTGTGAATGGTATTTTACTTAATGGTACTGAATATCGCTGAATATTTAAAAAACTAATGAAAAATTTAATACTAATATTCAAAATCCAAAATCAATTAAAATTTTGTAATTTATCAGCTTTATGTTTGGCATAAAATATATGAATATAAAGTTTTCGATAACTTTCAATTTAGCACAAGATTCTCAAAAAATGGGAGACAGAATAAAATTTTGAAATTATCTACCGTATTTTTCTTTTTAATGTTTTTTCTCTCGTATAACTTCAAGAGTTATCAATATGTCTTTGAAATCGTTTGACAGATATTTTAGACAAAATAAAAGAGCATCGCATTAACTGTGAAAACATTTTTTGAACATAAAAAATATAATTTTTAATTTAAAAATTTATTTTATGGCTTATATAAGCAAAAGGTCATCCCAAAAGTTGAGCTCTAAGCCAAATCTAAACTAATAAAGATTTTCAGATTTGCAATAACTTTACTTTAAACCCTCAAATTATAATATAATATAAAATTATTTAAAAAAGTTCAGTTTTAAACTATCTAAAGAAGTTTGAGTAAAGTGTAGTTAAATCTAAAAATAATTACAATCTAAAAATTTAATTTATCCTCAAGTAGTCATACGATAGCTTATAATTTATTCCAATAACAAGAATTATAAAGCAAATAATAACTATTTTTTAATAAACTCGAGACTTTTTAGAGTTTAGAGAGTTTTAGATATTAAATATGAACGAATGAATGAAAATATACTAAAAAAATATTTAGAATTTTTATTTGTCCAAATTGAAATGTTTAACAGAAGTGGGTTATCAAAAAAAAGTCTATAAGTAGAATGAATTTTGTGGAAAGAAAAATAAAATAAAATAATATTCGAAAAAATGTATAAAGAAATTTTGAAGCATTGATGCATTGCTTATCTGAACTTTGATATTCAAAGATCACCCATTCATTTTGAATTCGAAATATGATTATGATTGATAATAAAATTTTTATTTGTCAAATACTTCTAAACTATTGGTGACATTTAAGCACTATTCAAATGACAGAACATGTCTATTGGCATGCAATAAAACAAATCAATTAAAAATCATATCTTTGTTCTATCAATCAATTAACTATTAATAAGCAAGTGTAGGACTGAATCAAACTTATTTAATTATAAAAATTAATGCAATCAACAGTTATGAAACAAAACTAAAAAGTGTAACTTTAAATTAATTTTTTGTTTATCAATACTTTTATATAACTTCATAATAAGTTCGATTGCAATGTAAGAAGTTTTTAAAAATTAAACCAATTCTTAGCGATATCTTAATCCTAAAAATGAGGATAAATATTTATTTGAGACCAATTTAGTGGAGTTCTTCTTTAATAAGTGCTTAAGTTGAAAGTAATGATTTGTTAAAGCCTTCAATATTGCGATATAAGAACGCCTATACTTATAAACGCCTATCGCATACCACCGCAAGACAAGGAATCCGTTGATACGCATGAGTTTTTGTGGAAATGTAATTCATAAAACACTGATTAGAATTAATTAATTGACTATTTTAAATAGAAAAGCATATATAGCTTTGGCAATGCTTCTGAAACTGTGTTCAGTATTTTAAAGAATTGGTTCAAATTCTTTATTCTTTGCTATTGTGTTGATTTTTCTTTAAAGAGCTTGAAACACAGCTTCATTGTGTTGAAAATCTTCCAATGTTAACACAAATTTTAATAAAACTTGACGAATATCATCAAAATTTAAATTGAGTGAAAAACAATGCAATTATTTACCCGCCGAACACCATTATTTGGATCTCTTAAATAGATGGTAAGCGAAGGGCTTGTGAAGCATCTAATGGTGTCTGAATTGAAAAGGTCTCAAAACCAATGGGCTAATCATAGCTCATCAGACAATTACCATTTTAAAAAAATTTTGAGTCGATTTGACGAACTGCTAAAATTGTGATAAAATTTACTCTGTCTGTGATTGTACTGAAAGTAAAATATTTTGAGTGACTGCTTATTAATAAAAATATTGATGAATTGTAAAATACTATCTCGAGACGATATCTATTTTTTAAAACCCGGAGGCTTTTAAGACTATCTGTCAAATAATAACTCAAGAGCTAATTCACAGCGATATCATTCTTGAGAGCTTACATCACAATGAGATTAACTCAGCAATTATCCGAAAGAATGTTATAAATAATTTAATATATTTGTGTAGAAGTTCTCAATCAATTACAATTAACAAAAACAGTGGTCTCTGAAAATCTGTTGTCTGATTATGAGAACAAAATTGACTCACAATTATATTATGGTCAACAGCAAATCGATTCATATCTCAACGCTCGAGAACAAGCGAAAAACTCCCAATATATACAACATATAACCTAAATTACAAAGAGCTTGTGATACAACTCCTCCTGTATAACACCTGATGAGACTTCATATCAGGAAGATTTATGATGTTATATATCTTGTATAGTAATATCAATTTTTTAATCATGTTTCCGAAGTTTAATTTTAATACACAGTATGAAATGCAGACTTTCATAAAAATGATCTAAACTTTGTTCAGACAAATAAAATGATGAGAAGTTAACTACAGTATAAGTAAAATAAGTTAAGAAACAATGTTTGATAAGATTTTTTTATTTCTTCAGAAACATTGATAAAAAAATTCTTTACTGTTTCTAAGATTTTGCTTCGGGTAAACTTTAAACAGATAGAGATATAATAGTTTAGAAGAAAATTGAAAATATGTGTTAAACTATCCTTTTTTGTTTTTTAAAAGAATTCTATAAATAGTTAAATTCAGAGATAATTTTATTGAACTTGTTTTCTAGATTTAGAATCGATCTCATTCTCTAAGTAAGAGATATTTAGATATATCTTATTATCTGTAATGGTATGACATAAGCTATTGTCAGTAGTGGTAAGAATAGTTAATGTATCTGATTCTGGTTTAGACATAAATAAATTCCAATGTGAGCTAACAAGACAATTGAGTAGTGGACAGTTAGAGCTTTTTATGGCCTGAGCTCTGATAACATGCAGACTTAAATATATTGAATAGACAAATAGCGCAGTTATTTAAAAATAGATTACTTACGCGTTTTTTTGTAGAGTAAAATCTCGAATTGTTCCAACGAATGGTTGTCGAGTGACTGCTCGATTCTAGCGATTGTAGTCCTATCAGTCATCTCTCCATACATGAAACTACAACGAGTGCTTTTCTGCATAACTTCGGCTCTATTATAGCCTGAAATTTTGCAGAAAGACTCAGAGCAGTATACAATCGGGTAGTCGACAATTTGTGCATTTGCCAATAGGAAGCTGGAGTCAGCTGTGGTAAACAAATAGAAAAAGAACTAAATTAATACCTGTGTGCAATTTTAATAATTGCATCCTATCATTACAATGCTATTTTTGGCTTAAATACACGATAAGATCAGTTGAATTAATGCTTTGTTTCGATAATGATTAGGGATGACGTGCCTTTTCTTTTTAAATGGTATAATTATACTGTATATCAATGTATAGTATGTGCCATTTATCGGCATTCCTTTTCATGTCATTTGTTATATAAAACGGATTAATTACTGTTAAAAGTCTTTATAAGTGAAGTTTAACTTCAAATTATATAATATATTATAGTAATAAATTGGATTATTTTTACGCCACTTCAATAAACTAAATGTAAAATCATTTACTGTGCAAAACTGATTTGCACGCTCTTTGAACTTTTTCTTTCCAGTACAAAAATACACTTAAAGGACATTTTTTCCTTTTTTGTTGTTGAAAAATAGCTGAAAACAGTCAATTTTATAGTGCATCCCATCAAACAAAGAGTTTAACATTTTTAAGCTGAAAGCCTTGTTATTCTTATATTTAGTATATTTGAAACTTTCTATTTTCAAACCATATTTCAAAAAATTGCATTAAAATTGGTCGACTTTAAGGAACAAAAATGCTAAGATGATTGCCAGCCAGCCTTGGGTCAGCCTTGTCAACAACAATACAGTGCATCTTATGACAAATTTAAACCATTTATTCAAAATGATGGTATTTAAAAATTATTCTGTAATTTATTTCGCAGACAATATTTTTTCTGTTTCCTCACATAATTGCGGGTGAAATGAAAGCACATGTTTTATATAAAACAAATTAGATAATAAAAGCTTTAAGTACAGTGAAACCTCCATAAGTTAAAGTCGTTTGGGACCAGACTTTAGGTTTAAGTTACAGAGGTTTTTAACTTATAAAATATATTTTATGTGTTGCTATGGAAGTGAATCGGATTTTACGTTTAACTTATAGAGGGTTTTTAACATAGGGAGTATTTAACTTATGGAAGTTTCACTGTATATTGTTTAAGTTTATAAGCTTTAAGTTGCCTTAAACTTGCATAAAATACTTTCAAAAAACAGGAAATACTTTTAGTCATGAATTTTAGTCAACATCATAACAATGCTGGTCATAATCATGCTTAGACTTTAAGAAAATAATACAATTGAAAAAATAAGTTAGAATTAGTTTGTCATACAGTACAACAATTGACTTGAATATGATTACAGTATTGATAGTGATCTTTAGAAACAATCTTTAGATCTCTCAATTGTGACGCGTTTTTAGAAAATAAAATTAATGTTAAAATAATTGTCAATCTATAAGCAATATTTGACATCAGTCAAAACCATCGCCTACAACAACCCCTCCCAATATTCTTTTTACTAGAAAATAAGATAAATTCTCGTATTTATCATTTGAGGTTCGTATTGATTTTTCTTCCAAATTATATATAACTTAATTATTTCAAACAATTTTTCATTTGTCTCAAAAATTAAAAGAATTTAACTTCAGGTTAATTCCATCGGTGCCTAAAATTTGAGGACATAAAATAGTAATGCCCTAAGAAATACTGTGCACAGAAAATGAGTTTGCATTGAACTAAGAAAATTGCATTTATTGAAGTCAATGATATTTTTCTGGCAACAAAACATCACATCAAATACCTGCATAAATTCCATTTCTAAAGAGATAAAGAGATAAAGAGATAAAGAGATCAATTTTAAATATTAATTCAATTCCAAAACTAAGCATTAACTGAAACTCTAAAGAAACATACTGTGTTTGATGGACGCCTAGGGTTCTTTTGATTAAATAGTTTATTATAATCTTAAAAATACAATGTATGCACAAAGGGTTTGCATAAGAATCGGCCCCCTCAAGATTTATATACTCAGAATCTCAAAAAGCTTACCTTTTATTTTTTGTGCAAAATTAGAAAAGTGTCTGCACTTCGATTCTTTTGAACATTTGAAAGCATACTTTTGAATTTCATAATAATAGCAGTTTTTATTTTTTAAAAATTGTAACTTTTTTAATCATTTACACCAGCGTTTCAGCAATTTTATATCAAATCTAAAATTGAAAAAAGACGCGAAATTTGTTATAAACTTATAAATTTTCTCGCGGAGCACCTGAACCTGTTTAATGCAAATCCTGTGCAAAAATCTGAAAAATTACACAATATTACGGAAGTCACTACACCTTGAAACATCCCTACCAACAGAGCTATACTTTGGAATGGTTTTGTTGAAACTCTTACTAATTCTCTCTGAAGTATGAATAAGTTTTAACAATATATTCTTATATTCTATAGTTTGAAAGTAATAAGTTTGAAATTGCTTTAAGTATCGTTTTATCGTATGGCTGAGTGTATGAGATTTCCAGTTGGCAGACAATTAAATGATATCACATGAAAGTAATCAACAAAATACACATAAATAACTTCAAGTTACTTAATTGCAACGGTTAACAAACTTTTTAGATACGAGAATCATTTATATGATGGTATCATAAAACTTAAAGTTTCTTCTTTAATGAAAATTTATATTCTAACGGATTCATTGATTCGTTGAAAAATTGCTCAAATTTTATTCACCAAAAAATATATTCAAAATTATGCATTCATTTGAATGAATATGATTTTAAATAATTTCTGTTTTCTGTTTTGAGTCAAAAAGGTTTATAAAAAAAGATGACACGAATGAGAAGAGTCTTGAATTTGAATTACCTGTAAAAGCATTGGTGACACTGAGATTGTGTCACAATTCAAAACTGAAAAATAGAGTTCATTTGATTTGATAATTCAAATGTGTACTAATTGTAAATGAATTAAAGAATAATTTTTTATAGCATGCCTTACTACCCAAAATGGTTAAGGTATTGAGTTTCAGTCAGAATTCTGTGAAAATTCATTTACACTTTATTACTGGAGTTGCACAGCAATACATAACAGCACATAAAAAAGAGAGCTTAACAATTCACAGCTGAGGCGCATTAGATTTAACTTCTATTAATTGGAAAAACTCTCAGTGGACTAGAAAGAAATGCTATCATAAACTAATTGAATTAATTAATATTAGACAAGTTGAGTGTTTTATTAAATTCTCGAATCTTACAGAAGACTTTTACCGATAACTTTTATTCTTTTGATTTATTGAAACGTACAGTAATTTGAAACTGAAATTTGTTAAATAACTTCAAATCATAATTTAAATATTTCAATATGTAATTCTCAAAAATGTATTTTAATTTGTTAAATGCAATTTTTATGTTTTTACTTCAACTTTAATATAATAAAAAAAACATTTTTAAAATTGAAAACTATACGCTCCTGTTGTTGATCCTAAAATTTTTTAAAATATTGTACAAATTTATTTAAAAACAGTAGAGCGATAAAAAAAATTGCAATCTTGAGAACCTAAAAAAGATTCATTTGAGTACTCGAGGGGTATATTACAAAAGATAAATAAACCACCACTTGAATAAACTATTTAGCATAATATTTATTCGTAACAATAAATCTTTATCAATCACAAAAATAATGCAATATGTTTTGCATCTTATTATGTGATTAAAACTTATATAAAAATAATTGACTTTTATTGTTTAAGTAAAATAATAGAACCAATAAAACCGAAAATATATTTTCTTAGCAAACAAATAATCGATTAATAAATTGGATTAAGCAATATTTTACTTTTTCATGTTATGCTAAGTTAGTTATAGTTAGTTTTAGTTAGTTATAGTTATAATAAATTTAACACAACACTAATACAACTGACGACAACATTAAAAATTGAAAACATTATTTGCGTGAAATACAACATGACTTATATTTATCAGAATATATGAATATATATGTAAAATGTTAAAGAATTTGGAATTTTTGATCAATATATCAATACTTCAATACTAAACCAATAATTTACGGAATTGAATGACAGCACAAATGTGAATATTTGGAGGCATTACTGACGAGTGTTTGCTGAATTGGTGTCTCAGTGGGAAATTCACTCAATAGTTGCAATGTATACTAAAACTAGATTTATACTGGAATGCACTCAAAAGAATAATTTCTTTAGTACTAAGAGAAGTATTGGTTAACATAATCATTGAGAAACATTTTTTTATCTCAGTATCCCTTATACTGGCTTTGAATTTGAGCTTTAAGGGAAGTGCAATTGCATTATCAAATCGAAATAAATATACCTGAGATTATTCAGTGTCGATCCGCCCAAAAGGTAAAATATTTTTTGTGTTTATTCTCAATTCTCTGTATTTCAATGATATATAAAAGCCTAGAATCTAAAAGTCTTAAGTTTAATGCCTTTAAAAGCAAAGTCGCTGAGGGAAGAATTTGTATGTTATGAGATGAACACATCTCAAAACATACTTAAACTGTATCATTAGCAGAGCCATGATTTTTTCGGAGCACATCTTAAAAGTTAAAAAAAATTAAAATGAGTTCTTAGTTTAATTGATGGCATGAATTGACAAAACAGTGACCATTTCGATAAAATTTAAAAATTAATAAATTATAAAATAAAATTTTATTAACAAAAATTTTTAATCCTAAAAATTTGTTTTGAAAATTTATCTAAAAATATTTTTAAACCTCAAAGCATTTCGAAAATTATCGAATGATTGAAATATTTCTTTTGATAAAATTTCTATAACTTCTGTTGAAAAGAGAATTCATGAAAAGTATTTTTACGCTATCTATTGATTGGTAGTGAGATATAAGTCGGGTTTTATATGATCGGTATAGCAGTTTAGGAACTTTTAGTGAAACTGAGAAAAGATTACATTTCCGATAAAGTCATGGCTCTGGTAGAGACATCTGCAGCATATTCAATATCACCACAAAAATATGCAAATAAACCTTAAATAGAAAATGTACTCAAGAATAACACACTCTCAAGAATAAAAATAATAGAATTGAAGTGAAATGAAAAAAATGAAGCTCTAAAAGAATAAGATAGCGGTGAAAGGGATGAAAATGACAAAGAAATATGAAAATTCGTTTACAATTCTCTATTTTTATCTTTAATTCTATTTTTGATTAAATTTGAAAATCTATAGCTATCATGATTTTTTTGAAGAGTTTACACGAGTTTTCTAAGGCTATCGTCAAAAATAAACTTTTGATACAAACTTAGAATAAATGCTTAGGAGTCAGTCGTATTAATTGCAGGAAAGAAGTACAAAATAGAAAATAAAACCCTCATTCATGCGGATATATTTTAGAGATTAGTAACAAAAATAGATATAATACTAATGATTTTTTGCTATATAAACAATAATTCACTTTTCGCTAAGTTCTTGCGTTTTAGCAAAATTAGATAGAGATAAGAGCTATTACTTTAGAGATGAGTGAACCAAAAATGTTTGTTTGAGATCCTGAAAGATTACTTTCTTGCAAAACTTATTTAAGCTTAAGAGTAACTGAATGTTATTCTGTATCATCGATTAGTTTATTATATTATGGGCTAACAGATGTACTAAAATATTGACTAAAAAGGGTTATCTCCTCTTACATGCATTTCCTAATTATATTGAATGAAATTTAATACTATATCTACAAATAGCCAAAGCAGTAGCTGTTAAACCAAACCAGTAGATTATACCAAAGATATTTTATTATTTAAGATAAGAAAGGTTTATATATTAGAGAACTTTATGTATAAATCTTTTAAAGCTACTTAAGATTATTGTAGAGATATCGAAGGAAGAGAGGACGAAAATTTGATATTAGATGAGGAATTATAGCATTAGAACCAAATGATTAATAATTGATCAATGTTAATCCATTGAAATTAATATACTTTACTGCATATTTATAATGCTTAATACAAAAACATAACATATTTTATTTCAAACTCGTATTCGTTAATTTTTATTTATTTTTTGAGCATTTATAGAACTTTTTTTGTGGAAAATTTTTGTAAAAAGGATCAAGTTTTGAAAAATTAACATTTTTTATGATAACCCTTTATCAGCATTAATAAAAAAGTTTATACCTTTCAACAATCCTAAAGTTTATCTTTTTGGCAAATCACTACCATTAATAATATACCAGTCTTTGTATAAAATAGAGTATTATATAAGCTCTGGTTCTAATCCAGTTCAATTAATCTTTTCAACTAATCTAAAATTGATTTTCACCTCAAGACTATTTTGAATCTAAAATTCTAAATTATATTTATTACAATAATTTTTATTTTAATTAAGTTTATTCGCTTTAAAATATGATTTAATAATTAGGCTCATAATAAAAGCTCAAAAGTTATTCAATAAATAAATTAATGTTATAAGCAATTGATAATAGATGAATAGGCGAGAGTTCAAAGTCAACTCTTTCAATCGGTTAATTTGAATTAAGTCTAGAAAATTAGTTTTGAAACTGACTGCATGTTCAACAACCAAAATAATAAAATAAATATGCAATTAGGAGAGCACTCAAACTAATTAAAAAGAAATATAACAATATGAACATTAATTAATTAAATTAATAATTCTTTTGGCAAACAAGTCATAAGTGAATTAACTTATGAAAATCAAGACTTATTTCATTAAATCGTTTTATTCGTGATTTTCTTTATGATATTAGTTTAGAAAAGAGATAAAAATAGATCACATTAGACATAACTACAACATATGTATTGAATGTAACATTATTTCATTGTATACATGACTATTTATCTCAAATGCATATCAACTAGATAGCAACAACTAATTTTCAATATTATAAAGTTATTTAATCTTTTTCTATCGATTTCAGATTTAGTTTACAAAAGAAATGAACAGACATTATATTTGGATATTTTTCACTTATATTAAATATTTAAAATAGGATTTTATTCTTTTTAAAGAATTTAATTTATTTATTTGAATAGATATTATACAAATAGTGAACAAATGATTTGAAATGACCTAAAAGCAAAAATTGATAACAATTGTTTCAATACTAACTCGTAAATTATTTTAGCCGTATCGCAAAGTGACAGATGAAAACAGAAGAGATGAATAGACAGTTAAGCTGACAGCTCCAAAATGCCAAATACTAGTATAACTTAAACTAGGTTTATTCAATGATGCACACAGGCTCAGTCAAGATGAACCTGAGAATGGCTAAGCATGAGCCTTGAGCCTAAAGTTATATAAAAACTATCATGACCCGCTGCTTCGCAGCTTTTTTTCAACTTAATTAAATTTAATTTAATTATAATAACACGTTGAACACTAGCATTGTTAAAGCATTTATTTTTATATGATATCCCAGTTTGAACTAATACCATCTACAGTATAGATCAAGTACTACGTGTAGAGGTATAATTCCATTGGTTAGTGTTACGGACACACTCAACATCCTTAATAGTAACATCCTTAATTCTTTATAATCAGATAAATCAAGCCTAAAACTATATTCTCTAAATTCACTATAAAGCGATTCGTTATAACCAAGCTTTACTGTATTTTAGATTTTTTTCGATACTAATGTTGCATAAATAAGAAATTCAAAATTATTATTTGCAAAAAAAAAGTATTTTAACTTATTTTATGCTAATTATAAAAATAGTAAATTTAAGTCAGCCTTTAATTTGTTAAACTTGTTGCATTGCATTTTATTAGAAACTAACTAATACAGTATGTTCTCAGCTAACAGTTTTTCAATATATCGTTGCATTTTATGCAAAACAAATTATAAATTATGCTGAAATACTTGTACAATATATCCAATCATCGGTACAGATATTTTGACTAAAAACGTATTGTATAGAATCTCAACAGAATCAGAGAGCTTGGGGTTGAGACTACTAATCCTAGCCTCACATGCTTGATGGTCAGAGTCTGAGTCTGACCAAGCATGAGGCTTAAAAACTCGTGAGCTGAGGCTTGAGCATAAGCTAGACTGGGCTAAACCTTCAACCTGATACTTTTTGCTCATCAATAAGCTGACTTGTATCTAAGCACTTAGTTATACAAAACTAATAACCATTATTTCTATCTTTTTGTTCATTCTGTTAACATATTTTTGTAAAAAGATAGAGTTATGCCATTTCATTGCGCTGTACTGAGGAAAAGCTAATTGCAAGCATAGCATCGGTTCATTAGGTTCACTCAATACAGTCTTTTTATGTTCATTCTGTTGCCGACTGTGATGTTTCACGTAAATGTGTGTTTGTAGTTCATTATTATTTGAGGATAAAAAAAATAAATAAACCAATATTTAAAAATAGAATTATGAGGCGATTGTGAATTGTATTTTCTTATATAATGGCACAGAAGTCATGTCGCCTCAATTCTTTTCACCCATCCTTAATCACTTTCTCATTGATCCAGCGTTGCTAAAAATATCACAGCCGGTATATCAGCTCACGAAAGAGCACATACTCTAGTATTATTAGAAGAGGCAATTTGGACCTTAAGAAAGAAACTCTGATAATGCACAGCACAAGTGGAATACACTTCTATTTTACTTTTTTCAACTTGAAATAAAGTACAACATTGACTTTAACGTTAATATCGTTACGTTATAGATAACTGTGATTTATTTTAATAGTGAAAATAGTAAAAAATTTATAACTCTATGAAATATGGCCGTTGTTATTGTGTTACTGTCTATTTCAATAGGCAGTAGTTATATGTATACTATGGTTACAGCCAGGCTTACAGTAGCTCTGGCTTAACAAGACTCATAAAAGTACAGCAACATAAACATTTTAGTGAATCTGTTTTTGCATTTTTGTTTCTATGAAAACAATATAATATAAGAAGTAATAAAATCTTATCAGAAAACACAAATTCATTCATTTTTAAACTTGTTTCCTAATAAAAATCAAAAATTAATTTTAGTTTTCTTTTATGCATCACTTTATTAATAGAAAATATCTAAACTTTCATGATTTAATCGATTTAACTTTAGTTACCCTTATTCTGACAAATGAGAAGATCATTACATTGTCCTTTTTTGTCAAAATGTGAATAAATTCAAAAGAATCTGTTTTTGCTTAAATTTTTGACTGAACAGAATTTTAAATTTAAAATTTGAATATAAATAGTATCATAATTTGTCTTATAATGAATGCCTTTGATTTGAGTCATCTTTGCAGTATATGTCACAGATTTCCATATAAATGGACCATTTTGTATAAAGTTTTGCATTTTATATTCATTTGCTGTAATTCATGACTAGGGACGTGAATTCTATGAAAAAGCATGTTTTGATTCTCAGTTTATATCATATGCAATTGTGAAAATCTATTCGAATCATAAAATAAGCTTTAATATGAACTAACTTTCAATATGCATATTTTGGCAAATTTTGAAAATTATCACATAATTTCTTATTTTTTTTTTTAATTAAAAACACTTAATTTAATTTATTTTCAAAATATCTTGTTGTAGATTCTTCTATGATTTTGTATATATATTTAAAAATCAAGTTTTATCCTTTTTTAAATTGTGCAGGAATAAGAAGTAGCAAAAATACATTTAAGATGCTCTTTTGTCAATTCTTTTCGTAAATTTAAAAACGTATTTTTTAATTATTTCTACTTTGAATTAATTTTAAAATTTGAAAAATTTTTAGTTTTATCAAAAAATATCGTCTTAATTTTATTTGCATATTCTGTGCCTATATGTGCATATTTTGAGGTTTTTTTTGTGCATATTTGCATGCATATTCAGCAAAAATAAATGCATATTTTCACATCCCTAATGATGACTTTCAAAGTTTAGATGAAATTAACCCATAACTTAATTATTAAGGTAGACCTGCATTTAAAATTTTCCATTAAACAACTAATAATTCAATTAAACCAAACTGAATTATACTGTACACAAAATAGTCAGATTCTCTCTATTTTTTTAAGCAAAACACGAGATAATCAAATTTTAGAATAAATGGTGTAAAATAAAGAAATTTGAACAATATATTAAAAACTTTGAACTTTTACAGCTATCCGTGTTGTTTACATTTACAAAATAAACAAATAACTTATATATATTATAAATAAATC
The DNA here is from genome assembly GCA_034697665.1 of Nanhermannia comitalis. Taxonomy (NCBI): domain Eukaryota; kingdom Metazoa; phylum Arthropoda; class Arachnida; order Sarcoptiformes; family Nanhermanniidae; genus Nanhermannia; species Nanhermannia comitalis. The sequence goes on from JAQGAM010000001.1 coordinate 43,963, forward strand.
CAAACAAAATTTACAATAAAAGTGAAAATTATGAAAATTTAGAAGATTTTTATTGCATAAAAGCTTTTTTAAATGCATAATATTGATTGAAATGCTAAACTAATTAATTTTTATTGAATTAAAGACTCGATTAAACAAAGTGCATGTACTGTACATAAGATTTAAAAGCAAAACAGGAACAGATGACAATAGTTTACACCAGGTTTACACAATTCAAACTTCCTTCTGAACCCATATTCTATTAAGTACAGCAACATATTCGCAAAGAGTTCAACAGAAGAGCCCGATATTCTGCTTATGATTTTGATAAGTCTGTTTGTCTGTTCTTTCCATTATTGAAATACAGGTTAAAAAATTATAACTTTTTATATTGACGAGAATTCAAATTTATTGTTGTATACTTTGTCAAAGAATTTCGAGTATTATTGATTTCATTTGTGAGACAATGAGAATAATTTTCTTTAATGTAATTGAAAGTCGAAATAATTTTTAGGATTTATGAGATAATAAGATTCATAGCAAAATATAGTATAATTTTATTCAGGTTTTATTCATACAAATAATTGATAATGAAGTTACAAATATTGATATTGATATGTAAGATGATAGGCCTCAGTAAACCGAAAACTGAAAATGTACACCTTTTAGCCTCTACTTTATTTTTAGCATAAATTGTTACCTCTTCTCCAGTAAAAACTATGACAGATGAACAAAACGATTTTCATAATAGGATTCTATGCTTAATGGAATATCCAGATTAAGTATTTTAATTATAACATAACATTTTCGAAAATTGCCTCTCGGGAGGAGTCATATCAGTTCATTTAAAAATGGTAATGTTAAGATACTATCAACAAAATAACATTTTCAACTGTCGACCCCAAAGAGGTAGTGCAGCAGATCCTCTGCATAACTGGATTTTAAATACAACGTGCGCTCACACTAAAGCTCGTTCTTGTTTAATATCAGAACCAATAGTACCGTTACTTAGAGATCGTCACAAATCTATTGTAAGTTAATTTCAAACTTCACCAATTATGTCATTTGGGAGAAGTTAATGCATTCAAATGCGGCATAACTTTGGCACAATTTATCAAATTTGGAAATATAAATTGTTTTATTTTTAGATAACTAGAATTTTTTCTCATTTAATCTCTCATTAAGAGATAATTAGTTCAATTGATAAAACGTATTATTCCTCTGACTTTCGCGAAGTCTTAATTGAAGAGTTTATTAAATAAAATGGGTTGAGCTCTAGTATAGCAGATGCTTATACTAAATATAAGTTAATCAATATTCTCGGCGGAAATTACCATAAGATAAAGTGATAATAACATTACAAAAAGTACATTACAACAAAGTTTTAGGTTAACATTTATAGTATGGCGAAATGCTTGTCTACATTTATTCTTTGCAAATTGTGATTCAATGCTGAAAATTATTTATAATTTATAAGAATTTGTCTTATTTTATAACTAAATTATTTCGTATGAGAACAAATAACACACTTGAATAGGAAATTAAAGAAGAAGCATATAATGGAATTCTTAGTATGCATTAAATCAATAATTAACTTTAGAACTTGAAAATATATATGGACTTATTCTGCAAAACTAATGATTGTGAGAAATTAAAATTTGAAATTAAACATTTTCAGTATAATATATTTTAATCAAAACTTATGATGAGTTCAAATGTATTAAATTTTGATCGAATTAAAAGCTTTAGGTTTGGCCTGAGATACATCATTTTGGGTTTATTACTCAAAAGAAAAGGTTAACCATGAGTTCTAACAGTGAATTACTTTTCCATTAATTTGGTCTGTGCAGTCTCAATGAGTTTATAAATATCAGATGTTATCTAATCCAGTGATACCCTTTCTTTTATATATTATTTATATTAAGAATCAATATTAAAGAAAGGCTTTAATATTTATACATATATTCTGTATATTCTTTTATTATAGATTTCTTAAAGTTTAAGAATTAAAAAAAACTTGAAAATTCATTGATATTTATAGTAATTTTTTGCGTAAAATATTACTAAAGAACAAACTTTACATAATTCAATATAATTTTTCTATTGGCTCAGTTCGTTTGTTGTTTTGAAGAAAATTAGATGAATTGAATTTATAAAATAATGCAAAGTAGAAACCTAAGAAAAAAACAGTATTGCATCCTATATATCAGCATTCCTTAAATTCAAATTTGTTCAATTGTAAATTTACAATTCATAGCTGAAGAATAGTCCAATATTTTGCAGCTGAATTTTAGAATATAAATAGAAGGTTCAATTCTCTGCTTCAAAAGGCGTCATTTATTTAGCAAGTTCTGCATCAAAAACCTTTATCACATGTCTCATAAGTAATTTTTCTTAATCTATATTAATTCAGATCATACGTAAGTGTGAAAACATTACAACTTTGAATAAGTTTAATGATTAACTATGACTTTGAATCATTGATTACATTAGAAAATTACACTCAATCAAACCTACCATAACATCAGTGCAGGCAATTATTCTTGGATTTTATTGAACTAATATATTTGCTTTGGTTGGCATACATTACTCCATTCGAGGCAAATATTCATGAATTAGGATTAGCTGTGTTAGTGCTGGCATTCACTATATAAGCATTTAATTAAATTTAGAGACACATTTCCATCAGACAGTAATGGAACATCTGTGTAACAAATACTTGTCAACATTTAATCCAA
>JAQGAM010000002.1:0-31577 GCA_034697665.1 Nanhermannia comitalis
CATTGCAGGTATTTTCAGTATCGTTCCGATTGGAACACCAGTGCCTCGTTATACTTGATTTTGTTCATAGTCTGAGAGAATTTTTTTTGTAAATAAAAAATTATTAATACTTTCAATGAATAATTTATATAAAGAGCAAATTATTAGACTTAAAATTAAATTTTTGAGCATTTATTTAATAAATGGTGTGAGTTTTTAAGGCTATGTTAACACAAACTCTACTTAAATATATTAATACTTGACTAAATGTTAAATGCTATGCTATGTTGACCTTTAATACACATTTGACAATTAAATTTTATAGTACTTGTATTATAGAGATTAATATAAATACGCAAATAAAGGATAAAAGACACTTCTTTGCACAGCGCATATGATATGCAAGAATGCATTGATTTATATAATGAGTGCTACCGGTAATTGGTTATAAGTTACTGTCGGGTCTCGATTTTATGAACTCTAAAGGAACAAAAAAATTCATTCATAAAATCAAAATATTTTCATAAAATCAGAAATATTTATTTTTTAGTTACTTTGTTACAGAAAAAAAATAATTTTAGAATGTTTTACATTTTCAAAATGATTATTAATTATTTTTTTTAACGTTTATCTAAAATATATTTAAAATTTTGATTTGAGTCAAAAAATAAATTGATATCAAAGATACTTTGGGCAGTACAGATATTTTAATCCAAGCGTTATCCTAATCCATTGGTTAACTAATAAAATTGAAATAAAGTATTTAACTTATTACAGAACTTGGATTAATGGTTCATAAAAGCAAAAATTTAATTAAATTTAATTAAATTTAATTCTCTATGGAGAACGAACCAAATGATTCTAAAATTTTAATAAAATTGTTTCATAAAACGAAAAATTCGGAAAACATTTGAGGGGTAAATTTGAAATTTTATTTAATAAAAGTAGTGTTGCTTCAGTTCCAAAACTTAGCTTAAGTTTCAGACCGAGTTCCAATTCTAGTATGTAAAGACGCTGTCAATGTGTTTAAAATCCTGAGGTCTATGGAGCGTAGCACCAAAATTCAGTCCATGACAATTAAACCCAGAAATGCTTGATCACGTTTACCTTTTGCTATAAAATACCAAAATTTCCATTTTAAAGGGCTGGTATGCATCGAAACTAGACGGGCGAGCAAAGCGACGCAGTACGTAACCTACCTGTGACGGACGGTAGGACTAGACATAGCTGAGAGGCTCGAAGGGCCGAGCTTTCATCCATTGTAACCCAAGCAGAGTACACTAACCTGTAGAAATGATCAAATTTTTGTTTTTAACAATATAATGTATTTTTGAATGGACTGAATTGTCGTTGGGCCTAATTGACGTGGAATCCTATGGAGTATCAATATTCATAATTGTTTAATCTATGTATTGACTTGATTAGGGTTTCTTAACATTTTATTATAAAACAACAGCATTTTTGTGGACAACAAACTTAATACGTTTTTTAATTGAAAATCTACATTAAAATATAAAACTAACTTAAATTATAACGCTTTTTAATATATGTGATGTGATAAAGTCAAAGATGACCCAAACGATAAATAGTGTAACAAGAATTGTATATGAACTGTGCTATATATGTAGATCTGCGCTATAGTACATTTGTAATACAATTTTTGTTCAAGTATTTAACGTTTGGGTCACCTTTGACTTTATCACATCACATATATATTTAACAAAATATGACTATTGCGTAATATATTGAATTTGTTTAATTAACAAAACTTTCTATGAAATCAAATATCGTAAAAATGAACTTAAAGTTTTAAAAAATACGCGTAAATTGAGAAATAAAAACTAAGGATAAACCATTTCCTAACAAGTACTTGGGATCGCAAGTTTCAGTTCCAATTCAAATCCTAGTTTCAGTTCCAAGAACTGGAACTCATATTCTCTTATTTCAGTTCCAGTTCGAGTTCCTGGAACTGATACTTCACTAAATAAAACTAATAATCACATACTTATAGTGCTTATAATTAATTATGGAAACTAAGGAAATAATTGAAACTAAATTACATTTGTGTTAATTTTAGGCTTTATTAGAGAAAATTTCTTTATGTTAAAAGAAAAAGAGTTCACATCAACAGACTGTTAACATTGGAATTTTATTGAAACTCTTTTAATATACGTTTAACTATTATGAGGTTAACACTATTTTTAAAAGTTTAAAAGTTTGTGTTAAGGAATTATCTATAAGTTCTGCGTTTTCAAAATTAAATTCCATTATTTATTGAAATTATATTTTAAAAATTGTAAAAGTTGTAAGAGATCTCTGTATGAGTAAAGAGATGTGGGGTAAAAATTTTAGCCTTTGATAACATATTTAGTTTCCTAACATTTGTCGAACTAGAATATCGGTCTTCGACCCGAGCATTAGCTCGTTCTTTAGAAACAAATTTTTGAAAATTAAGAATTTTGTTTCCCTTTAATAATTTATTTCTCAACTTCTAAACGAATAAATAATCTGCAACTACAGTATAAGTATATATTTTTAATGCCCTATTTAATGGCTTTATTTATTTTCTTATTATATATCTATAAAGAATACATTCTTTCTTAGATGTATTAAATTCATTAAATTATTGAGAAAATAGATTCATTCTTATGAACTGTTTGCTACTCAAGTGAGTCCCTCTGTATGGGATACAATTCAATAATTCTAACATTAATTAACAATAATTTTAAGAGAACAGTAATTTTCATACTTAAATATGACTAAAGGAGCTTAATTGCAATAATTTAATTACCATTTTCTAGTATTAATGGTATTTTCGGATATTTCAGAATGTATTTTAATGCTTATTAGTGTAAGTCTAACATGAGATCAAACTTAAGTTTATTATACAGTACATTAAACCTACAGTACACTAACTTTGAAACAACAAAATAGTTTAATATTCAATAAATTTAAGTATAATGTTCTAGAAATGGCTTTCAAAACAGGAATAAATTGCTTAAATAGTTACGCAATGCATGAAAATAATTTATTTATTACTTTATTTTGAAAGTTAAATTAGTTTTGTTAAAAGGGTATAAAATCGATGTCTTCTACCCTTTTTTCCTAATTTATTATTATGTACAGTATTAGTAAAAGATATTTGAATACAATATTGACAAATGGCTAACTTGTGTCTAACCATTATATTTCATTTTTCAACTTATTCAATATTTTGAATATTCGTTATTAAAATTTTGAATTTTATTCATTTTAATATTTTATATGAAGAAAACTTTTGTTAAAAGGCTTCATAGGTATAAAAACAAAGTTTAAATTATATTAACTAAAAAACACATGAAATTATGAAACAACTATGAAATAACTTAATGAGTTATTTCAATATATGCTTTATTAACATTTGATTAGCAATTCTGATCAATATATTACAACTTTAGATATATATTATAAGTCTTTATTCTAATTAACCTTTTTTATTATCACATTCAAAATATTTAGTGTAAAAATCGATTCGTGAGACAGTTTGAAAAATAAAATTTAAGTATTGAAGTAAATGAACACATCACTAATGAGTCAACAATTCGAAGAAATTTCGAGAAAAAAACTAAAATTTTGTAAAAATGTCTCTTAAAACAAGTTAACTCATTAGCGACTTTTTTTTAATATACTTCAATATTTTTAAATTTAAATATTTGCTTAAAAAATACAATGAATTCTAAGAAACAATTATGCTTTTAAGTAAACAGGAAATCATTATACATTAGCCATAAAATGATTTGCAAAAATTATGAATTTAATTACTTTTCTGTAAATTTAAAGTGCATTATATTTTAGTAACTGAACAAAAACATGAGTCTGTATTTCGATAATAGATTTTATGTATAAGTGTTTTAATAATTTTCGATAAAAATTTTAAGCTATACTGGGATTTGAATCAGAAGTCAATTCATCTTCTAATGATTCTTTGCAATCATCAACAGAATCTTCTTTAACAGACTCGTCTTTAGGACTTCTGACGGTCTCATTGTCTTCACTGTCAGTGTTGTTGACATCATTCATATCAACACTGTTCGCATTGTCATCATTTTCATTATCTGAGTCATATATTGATTGATCATCCGATTGAGTCGGATCGCAATCGTCCACATTATCAAAATTTTCTGTCTCTAAATTTGATTCTTGAACTTCCAGTTCATAATTTTCTGTATTTTTATCGGTTTTATTATCAGTAATATTAGCTTCAGTCCGATTTTCTTCAGATTCATTCAAGTCGTCAACAGTAGAACTAACTTGTTTGGAGTCGTCCTCGGGATGTGTGTCCTCGTCGTCTTGAGCTTTCATTAAAGACCGTATAGCTCTGGCCCTCATTTCTAACTCTAAAATTTCCATTTGTGTTTTGGCGAATATATTCATCCAACCTTCCTTATTGTCATCGCTGACCAACCCTTCTTCATCAGATGATGACTCTAAAGAGGAATCATTTGCCTGAACCTCTGCATCTTTAGTCGATACCTATGAGAAGAGAACAATTTGATTGAATGTAAATGTTTCTAAAATTATTCATTAATCTATAGAAAAGATTATTTTAATTATTGTATGAACTAATTTATGATTTGAGTAATTAATTAAATAAAAGGTATTTTTATTAAATATTATAAAAAAACTTAGTTTTACAGTAATTGTAATGAAATGAGAAACGACAATAAAATATAAAGATAAGTGAAATCTACTTATTCTTCATGTAATGAATGGATGGAAAAGTTTTATATAAATAAATTGCAGTTTTATTATAAAGTATTAACTTATTATATATTATTAATAATAATAAAGTCGAATAAAGCTATAAAAAAGCTATTTTGAAGAGTAAGTAATAAAACAAAACTTACTTTGTATTCAATATTTTCTGCCCCCAAGAAATCTGAATACTCATTATCATCGACAGAGAGCTGAATGTCATCACTTTTGTCTCCAGTGCAAGCAATCGACCGCTTATTATCATCTAATAAAAGTAAATGAAAAATGTTCTCTTATTAATAGAGTGCACATAAATATAGGAATCATTTGGTATTATAATGTGGGCCACATTTTTTGCTCAGCTTATAGCCAGTGATTGAATCAAACTCTCCGGTGTCTGTTTGCGTTTACATTACATTTGAAAGTCTAATCGATGCCAACAATTAAATAGCCGGAAAGGAAACGGCAGTCAAACAAAATGATCTCAAACTAGTATTGTATTGAAAATAAAGACTTAAGAACTGACAAGTCATTCATTTATGAAAATGAACATAAAAAATAAACTCAAATAAATATATAAACTGCTCACTTATGGACAGGTTAAACATATGTATGAGGAAATTGATATTTAATGCAGTTTTTGACAATTATTATATTTTTTTATTTTTTGCTCAACAGTAGATTTTAATTGAGGGCGTTTTAAATGGTTTATTAGAGAAAAGGTTCGATTCAAGCATATTATTCTCTATGCCTTATTAAGTAAATTATTAGTGTTAAGTAGAGAGAGAGACATACTCATAGTGTTTGCCTCATCTGCACTCAGTTTCTCGAAATCTTCTGGTTTGTTACCCTCGCAAATAAATTTCATTTTTTCTCTTGACATCGACTTTAGTTCTTCGAAACATAACTCTTTCAATTGGTTCACTGAAACATCCTATTCATCAAGATTTAAAGTAAGTTTAATATAATTATTATCTCTATTATAAAACATATCATAGAAGAAGTTTATATTAAAATTTAGTAGAAATGAACAAAAACTTACTTTTAGTATATCTGGTGTTAAAGATTTTAATTCTTGAATAGAAAATATAGAGAAAACTTCTTCTATGAATTTGAAACTGTTATCAACCATAGCAGTTAAAGGCTGTAAATCTTTGGTGAGATCCAACTCATCACTAGACCATTCACTTTTAATATACTATAATATTAAAGAAAAGCAATAAAAATATATAATTGGAAACCGAAAGTCAGTAATATAATAGAATATAATATGTCATTCGAGGTCGGATGAAGATTGTTATGCGTGTTTCAATCATAAGGCATTGCAGATGACACATATAACTTATGCCATTAAGAGTTATATTGCAATAATGTTGCGTTAAATGCTTGCCATGCTTTCCAACAGTGGTCCGGAAAAAGTAAAGATTAGAGTAACAAACAATAACATTCAGTATTTACAACAAAAAATGCTATATAAAAGACATTTCTGACAATTTACAAGACAGACAAAGAATGCAACTTTCTTTTGCTAATATAATTTTAGGAAACATCTCAGGCACCGCTTGAGTTACATTTGTGCTTAATGGCTATCATCTCATACAGTCTTTTCCAAGACATTAAACAGCTTCGAATGTCCAATTCTCACAAACAAACTTTATATCACCCTCTCTTCTACAGCCAAAAACTTTGTCCATGTCATGCCCACTAAAACAAATCTTCGAGATTCATGTATACTATGAATTGATTTTTCACTATTCAATTCTTTGTTTCTCCGAATCCTATCGAATACTACAGTACTGTACTGTATGTTCTCTCAAATCTCATTTTGGAGTTAACACCAGTTACTCCAGGAATTGAAAATATTTAATTAAGAGTTTGATTATCTTTTTAAGGGCTTCTAATTCTTTTCATATATCAAAACAAAAATTATAGAAATTTTATAAAAAGATTTATTAAATAATATTCAATACCCGCTCGTACAGTGTATAAGTTAAATATACTGTTTTAACAATAGTATAAGTGTTAACTACTATTTAAACTAAATCCGTAACTGTCAGAAATTATAACAATTTAGAGAAATTTTTGCATTTAATTAAAGAAGTGATGAATTTATTAAATTTAAAAGCATTTTAATTGTTTTTAAGCTCACATCAAAAGTGTTTGGTTATCTATTAAGACAATAACTACTATTATGACAATTATAATTAGAGAGATTCAAAATTTTGATTAGAAAAGACAGTTCTTAGTCTCGCATCGCTGTTTACAATTACATTTTACGACACCTTCACTAAGACTCTAAAGTATCTCTATTATAACACTAGAATTCCTTTATTATCTCTAATGTTATTTAACATTTTAAAAATAAAAATTTCTGTATTCCCTAATTCTCTTATGTCGGCGCCAACACAGACTTATTTATTATAAAACTATTTAACTGAACCTTAAATTTTTTAAACAGTTTAAATAGTTTTTTAGTCAATTACAAAAATCGATTGAATATAAATTCAACAATTTATTTATCAATTTCTAGAGTTGTTTAATTAGATAAGAGAAATGTTAGAGTTTAATCAAATATTTGAAATAGTGCCCAAAACTATACCAAAAAGAGTCTAAGAATAAAAGTTTGGGTCATTTTTATTAAGATTTATGGACAAACTTTTAGGACTTATGTAACAATACTGTATACAGTATTGTATAGTATTTAACATTATTTGTGTTATACTATGTTATAATCTTAAGAGTAAAAGCAGTTCAATAAATGGGATCAACGAAAAAAATAATCAGAAACGACAGGTTTAGTCATAAAGAGTTGTTTTCTAACTCAATAGAAAAGAGAACGTTAACAAGTCTGGAGTGGTCTGAAAAGAAATCACCTCTACTGCTGACGCGGCAAGTGGTGGACCCCTTCGCAAGTGATGCTTGAGATGCGTTCCATCTTTTCTCACTTTCTTGATATGGGTGGCAGTGGCACGAGTGCTAGTGGTAGTGGTATCAGTAGTGATGGCAGTAATACGTCCTCTCTCTTTATCGTCATCATCCAGCGAATGAGAGCGTTTCATTATTATCCGCTTCCCTCCAAGTAGTCAATAGTCAACTTCTTCTTAAGCAATTATTTTCTGCTTTCAATCTCTCCTAATTTTCGCAGCGCTGGCCTTTTGTCTGAGTGTGGAGTGTGTGGTCCAATCAATCAATATAAACACTATAATTAAGAAAAAATACTGTCAGTTTAGTTCTATATGAAATCAACCAATAACTGAGAGCTCAGCTCTTCTTTATATCCATTGTTCCCTCTTATGACTAAATGATCAGAAAATGCTAAACTTATTGATGAATAACAAGAGTTTCAAAATTTAATTAGAATTTCTGAAAAATTATTCTACTTTTGTGGCTTTATATATGAATTTTATATTAGAATACAAATGATGAACAAAAAACTAATTTAACTTTTATATTATCTAAAAATTGATGAATGAACTAATTATAACTTTTTGATAGATATTTTATTTAATTTTTTCATTTTTGTTAGAATTTTGAACTAACTTATTAAGCGAAAGCACAAAACAACAGAAACTATTGGCTGAGTAGTGTTTATCTTAATTGAAAACTTGATGTAATTTAAGTCGACTCTATAGAGAAGGAAGAATAGAGCAATCAATTGTATTAACGTATTCTTTGTATTGTTCAATTGCTACCATTACATCCTTAAACTAGTAATTTGTAACGATTTACAGCAACCATTTCAGGCGACATTAATTTGTTTATTGGTGATGTCTTTTTTAAGAGTAGATCCCATCAAAGCGTGATTACCTTTGAATATCTCTTCACTGAATTATAATAAAAAATTGCTTTTCTCAAAGTCGCTAAAAAACTAATTCATAACTTATTCTCAAAGTGAATACTAATTAAGTTTTCAAACTTTTTTAAAAAAATACTCGATCTTGATATCAAATTACATGAGATGAAAAAGTTATGAAAAATGTTTAAAAAAAGTTTTTATTTCATATATAGTACACACTTTATGCATAATAATGAGCATTTTCTGGGAGCATCATTAGCATTAAGCAAGTGCAGGAAAACTTGCTAAATATTATATTATATAAATGATTTCATTTTGTGGTGAGAAAGAGGGTCATTATACTAATCGATTCGACAAAACAGAGAGAGAGAGTAGAGTATGGCTCAAACTTTTTACCGCAATGAAAACACATTAATATTAGCATAACTAATAATGATAGAGATATTTTTATTATTACAAATTTAACTATTTTTCCAAAATAGAAAGTCGTAAAATTTAGGCACGTATTGCGATTGTCATAAAGCGACATAAGAATGATTATTTTTAATGGTGAAACCTTCATTTTTTACATTTCATTATTATTGCCATATCTACAGTTAGGTTATCAAAATGATTTTTAGTGAATTTTTTATTTTCATTTAAACAATAAAAGTACTAACATTCATTAGTTCCCAACGCAACATTAGGGCACAAAACGACGGGAAATGAAAATCGGTTCACAGAAACAAATTTCACTTTTTTATTATTTAACAATAAAAATGAGTATAAAATGGAAACAAATGTAGACTAAATCCAAATGAGTTGGTTTTCAAATTCTAATCAACATATATTTCCCTATGTGTCTGAATTTTTTAAATATTTTTCAGTATTTCTAAATAAATCAAATGTTATTAATTCATTCATTAGAGAGCGTGAAATATTTATAGTGATGTGACTTTTCTCATAAATCTAAATGATTATACAATTTGATTGTTATTACATATGTATTATAAAGTTTATCAAAGATTTATTTGGTTTAAGTAAGAGAATGAAAATTAGACAAAATGGGATATAAATGATGCTTATATTGGCTGCATTGAGGGCGAGTCACCCTAAAAACTTTATCTTATCTGCATTACAATATTCTTTTCTCTCGGTGTTCAATTTGCACTGTAGAGCTGGCGCAACCTGAAAAAGCATATAACGATGGTTTGGCTTATAGTCCAATTGAATGTTAGCAGTTAGTTAAGTGTTCAGTACTCTTATCTTTCGCTAACTTTTAAAATTATACTTTTGTAATCTACGTTCATGCACAACATATTTTGAGTTTATGCCTTATTTCTCTATATAGTATATTTTGGCTTATATTAAAACAAATATACAGAATATAAGCTGCTATTATCACACTTCAAAATCCAATATAAGCGCATTGCCTACTCTTTATAACAGAAGTAAACATCACTCTAAACTCGATATACATTTATTATTGCGTTCATATTCCGATGTGTTATAAAACAAAGTATAACCAAAAGAACCGTGAGATTTAAAGGCGAGGCTTTTTGCATCCCATCAAGTATTAAATATTATTATTTACTGTTCAAACATGTTCTATATTTGATTTAAGGTTTACTAAAACTATAACTGAAAATTGTTGAGAAGACTCATAAAAATTGATAAGCGCTATAATCTTTTGTAATAGGCTGTAAAGAATCTATTACTAACTTTCCAAAAGTGATTCTTTTTGTTTCACTTCTCATTTTTTTTAATAGAATATTCAATTATAAACATTTCATTTCTAAAGCGCAAAAATTATTTGATTCTCTGTAAATGTTTATTGATTTGAAACTTTTAACTAATGAAATTGTGAGCAATAATTATGAAGTACAGTATAGCACAGTGTAATACAGTTTATACTGTATAACAATTCATGAGCAGTGAAAACACATTTGAATCATTTTTTCATTTTTGGCCAACAGAAGCTCTACTTTAATGAAAAAGTTTTAATAAAAATAATTTTAAATTAAATAATACAATAAAAATCTGAAAGCAAATGAAAGTAATAAATAAATGCTTTAAAATGAAATCTCATAAATGTCATGTATGAGTTCTAACGATTTTGGACTAAAATAGGAGTGGGTTTTCATTAATTTATTGAGTGCATTGAATATTTAATTAATAATCAGTTTTCGATGCAAATTAATTATTCCCATAAATTATATGAGCGATTATTTTAGGCTAAGTTTACGACATTTTAAACAAGATTTGTAACCAATAATAGTATTCGTTGAGATACATTAAATTGCAAACACATGCAATGATAAGCGATAACTTATGTTTAGAAACATAGTATCGTAGATAATAAGTGCCAACGAAAGGCGAAAATAACTTCGAGTTGTTTACTTTGGTTTAATCTCAAATGTTTATAAATTGGATGCGATTAAAAATTTAAATTATATAAAGATATTGTAAAAAATTTCTTATTTATTGGGAAAAAAACTCGAGTCACTCAATAGGTTGAAGAAATGTTTACTCGATATTTATTTGGCTAAAGCTCTCTAAGACTTGATAAACAGTTTTTCAAATTTAAGATTTAAATTGATTTAAACTTCGATTCTTTCCAAAGCTTTTTGAAGTGTGAAAGCAAACAAAATCTTGAATAAAATAAGAAACAGCATATGTTTCCCATTTTATAATCGATAAAATAAGTTATTTAGAAACTTATTCTAAGAGGTGATTAAACTTGACTTGACTGATAAAGTTTGAAGAAGTATATGAATGCTTTCTTTTAGCATTTATACTATTTGCAGGTTTACAAAAATACATCAAAACAAATAAATATATTAATTATACAAAGGATTTAAAGGCACAAAATTGTAATGTGCTCGGGTTACGTCCAATGATAAGCTCGAGCACTCTCAAACTCACGCTCGAACAGAACGTTTAACAGCTAAATTATGCTTAGGAAGAATCCAATTTTGTGTAATTAAAATTTTTTAAATAATCAAAAGGATTCTTGGATTTGATGACTGGGCGATCGCTAGAGCGCCAAATGCTACCCATCACATACAGACAACGTTTAAATGAATTCTTTAAAAGACAAATATATTCTCAAAAAATAAATGAGATATAAATAGATTTTACAAATGAAAAAATGTTATAGTTTTGATCAATCAATTCGTGGAAAATATTGCATAAAAGAATATGATGAAAGAGACAGATATTGTAAATAAATTAGAAAATTAAAAACATATTACGAAATAACAAAGCAATGAATAGCATTTGAATTTCTAGAATAAAAAAGAACAAAATGAGTAAAACTGCATAATTTAGTAAAAATCAATAATAAAATAACGATTTTTTCAATAATAATATTAATTATTCATTTTAATTAAAAGGTGTTTAGTTATAAGTGTCTAAAAAATAAGAAATCCTTAACTTTATTGAAAAAGTTACAGACACTCGAATTTTTTTTTTAATAGATTTTTAATTAATTTTTAAAAATAAATTAAAATATAGAAAATTGTGATGAATTTGTAAATAATAGCAAAAAAATCAGTTTTTTGAACTTTAATGGTTGTGAAAAATATATAAATTAAGTATAAATACTTCTAAATAAATATTTTTGAATAATTTATCTCAATTTGAGTAATAATCTTGAAAATAAATTCAATGCTTTTTTAACATAAAACAAATTACAAAATCCGATAAACTAAGCATTAAATATAATAATATTCAATGATTGAAAATTATTTTCAGTAATGGTCTTTAGTTAAACTCAGAAAAATAAGCCTCCCATTGAAAATGGACTCTGGAATTTGCTTATCTATACTTTTCAGTGAGAAAAATTGAAAATAAGTTTAGTTCATAACTGTCAACACATTTCTTAAACTAAATTTGTTTAACTTAAAAGATTATTATTGATAAACATATTTTAAAATTCGCTTAAAAACAAAGGTTTTCAAACTTTTAAAATCTCAATAAAAAATCACTCAATACTTACTGGGATTTAATCCAGTGATAGATCTTTAAGTCTATCATTAGACCCATTATACAAACAATTAATTATAAAAATTTTGAATTAAACTTTTAAAAAATTATAAAATTTTTAAAACATATCTGAAAATAAAATAAATATTTTTCATTTTTACAAATAAATGACTTAATGTCTAAAATAGATTGTTTTAGAGACCAATGACTGTTAAAGAAGTAATTTTGTGTAACAGTAGTGCGAATTCATAGAATTGAAACATTTGACAAAATATTTCTGAAAAATAAAAATCTTTCACAAATTATTAAAAATTGAATTAAACGCCGCGATTATCAGCGCTGACCAACTATTTAGTGCACAATTATTTAAAAAGGCATAAAAATTAAACAAAAACTTAGCTTTGATTAAAATTAATTAAATTAAGTGTTGAATTAGTTCTTATATATCTACTAAAGCAAGACTATTAGCTTTTTTCTACAATTTCAAAGTTAAGTTTTATATCAAATTTACTGATAGGAAACTTTGAATAACTATTAAAATAGCGCTCATTTAGGTTAATGGTTAAAGATATGAGATTGTAAACTACCATTAATTCGTGATTTAAAGATTAAAAATAAGAAAAAAAGTAAATGTAATGAAAAATATTTGTCAAAATAGAAATTCTGTAAAATCTCGGTCTAATTAAAATATTATTATGAAATCCAAATTAATGAATATTATGAAAATAAATACAACCGTTCAAATAGATGTCAGGATTGTAAATGCGATTATTTTAAAGTAATGATAATTACCTGTTTTTACTGGAAATTCATTAAGATTTTGTGAGTTATTAAATTTCTTCAAAAATTTATAATCTATTCAAGACCTTGAGTTATGCGAAGTCATACATATTTATTTTTAAAATGCAAAAATCAGTTCATTATAATATTTAGCAAAAATTAAAGCATATAGAGGTGGATCACAACTTATAAAGATTATTATAAAATTAATAGAAAATCCATCAAACTATACATTTTCAAAACTCTGTTTACATAATTTCAGAAAACAATGAATTATTTAAAAATATTAAAAAATTTATATGAAATCTATTTGTTTTGAATATTCATATTCTCTCTCTCTCTCTCTCTCTGTTTTAAAAATTTTCAAATAAACAGAATTTTAATGCACTGATAAGAATATATAACCAAAAGCTTTGATTTCATTCATTTTAAATTTGTACAAACTTACAGACTGATGAACTATCAAAAAAAAAAAAAAAAAATTACCAAAAACTTTGTTAAAGTAAGGTTAAGTTAAGTTAGCCTCGGGTTTATATTGTCATAATTTAGTCAAAAGGCTTTATTTAAAACATGCACACCCAGTATCATAAAATATAATTATTGTGAAGTTTTAATTAAAAAATAAAGGAAACCGAAGATTTTGTTCAATGATTAAATATATAGAATAGTAATGATGAACACAAGCTCACTATATTATGAGCAATAGCTTTGCTAATATTTTGGGAGAGTTTTTGTTTTGAACTTATATAAAAACTTCAATTATTTAAATATCTTATTTGATGAAAAGATTTAGACAAATAGCACAATATTTAATAAGTATAACAAGTTTTAAAAATAACTATTAAATTATAGACAAAAAATGAAAAGTTATAAACCAATAAAAATGAGTCGGTCACACATAAGCTAAAACAAAATAATTAGACAACTTTATCTCACATATCTATCTCGTTTGAATAACTATTTTATCTAAATTAAAAAATTACTGTTATATTAAACATTTAGATAATGCAATCATAAATTTAATTAATGAAATCAAAATATTTAAGTAACTATTATTATTTTAGCATATCAAATTTTGCTTAATTTTATTGTTTGATAGACAAAGAATCTTTACTTAAATTTTATACCCCTTTAAGAATGAATATCAAATTGCAATATTTCAAAAATTAAACTAAAAATTCTCCACATTTGAAATTTCATTTCCAAAAATGTTTTAAATGGTTTCAGTTATAACTTATAAGGTAAGCTCAAATAAGCTACTGCTATGAGCGTTAGTTTAGCTTCTCTAACATGACGCTGAAGTTGAGCTTATATAGAAGTGAGTTTAAGCTTGATCTTGAAAAAGCTCAATCAGCTCGAGCTTATCTTTTGATCTTCAATATTGATTAGTGAATTAATACAGAGTTTATGTAAATTAAATTATGGAAAACGAAAATTTATTGAAAACACCAATAAATCTATTTTCAACACATTTTACAGAAAATGCATAAAATGTAAAATTCTTAATTATGCCTACAATTAATTAGAGCAAAGTCGCAAGTTTTTGGATAGCTTTCAAATTGAGTTCTACTGGTTTGAAATTTAATCATAGAATTCAAAGAATTACGAAATTTCAATAAGAAATTATTTAAAAAGGTCACAAACATAACAAAACAAAGTGATTTAAAGAAGAGCTCAATTTAAAAATAATGAATACGGGTATTAATTAAAAATCAATGAATCACTCAATTTCAATAGAATTCAATAAATAAAATAAATGTCATTTAAAGGGAAACTTTATTAAAATATGCGTCAATAGCTCTACAAATGAAAAGTAAAATTTCAATTAACTTTTCAAGGCTTTGCGACTCATACTTACGATTAATGTATATTTTTGTTTTGTCATCTCTTCTCTTATGTAATGCAAAGATAATTCATTAAAAGATACCGCTATTAATAGAATACAAGAGGATATACAGTATAAAGGTTTTTATAAATTTATGTAAATTTATTTTTTAGTATTTAAAACAAGATTTTAATTCTTAAAATTGTTGTGACACTCAAGTCATGAGCTCTTAAAAATGATTAAAAATTGATTGCATAACACAAGTACGTGATTTGTCCCACTATTTTTAGATATAATACTAGTATATTGTTTATCAAATACTTAAAGTTTAATCTTTATTATTATCATTACATAAAAGTAAGACATTGTGTTCGTTTCCAAATTAAGAAATACTCTTCAATGAGTAGATAGAAGTACAGAATAAAAAGTACAGTGGTTTCAAATGATTTATTACGATTCAGATGAACTTTTATTTAACTGTTTACTCCACTCACATATTTTTCAGTTGCATTTTAGTGACAATTGAAACAAATTTCCCAATAAGACGGACAATTTTCCCATAAACAAGCTATAAATGAGCGCAAAGGACGAAAACACGTGGCATTGAATAAAAAAGTAAAAACAGCCGTCTGACAGCTGTTCCACAAAAGTATACATAACATGAAGCAATTTTGAATAACGCTTTGATGTGCGATTCATTTACTTCTATAATGTTAACCCCGTCTACAGAGCCCTTCAGACACGAGCCAACGCTCCCCTTCACTAATTCGTCCTCATTTCTCGCTAAACTACAATATAATAAAGTATTTTTTAGGCATAAAAAACACACAAGCATTCAAATTTGTAAAGCAAATAACTGATTCTCCTCCTGTTTAAACTGTTTGATTACTGAGATTCAGTGCTGTATAGTATATATCATATATCTAACGAAATAACTGAATACCAATGTGAAGATGTGCAGAATCTTCTTTTTCAGCCTAAAACAGTCAGCAAAAGCTCTACTTCTCTGGCTTACCAATCATTATAAAAAAAGTCTTATTTTTACTCATTTTTGAATTCTGTTTAATATTAACGATCGAATACATAATCGAATTAAATGACAAAATTTAAAACATTTGAAATTTTATAGAAAAAATATTCATATGTATAGCAATGACGACTAGCAGTAAAATAGTTGATCTCTCATAAAAAGGGAAATTAATATAAAGAGTAACTGTGTTGAAGTCAATAATACAGAATTGCGAGCTCTCTTAGCTATGATTATGAATTAACTCTACCGTAAAAAAAGATTTTATTTTAGTTAAAATGTGAAAAATCATAAACTGATTTCATATACTGTGCAGTATAGTGAGAGCACAAGTATAAGTACTAGTATTCAAATTTATATGTTTAACATTTACATAAAGTATTGGATACAATAATTTGCGTGTTTTCACGCCATTTAAAGTACTGTAATCGTCACAAATGGTTGAAAACTATTTCCATTTCAAACCATTAAATTGTAATTATTTGAAAGTTTGTCCAGTGCTCTGATGACTTGAAAAAAGCACATCAGCGCTATAGTGATCAGGCAATCAATTCGACCTTTCGATAGTTGAATTAGCAGTTATACTGTTATGCAATAGAGTACAATATTTAGGCAAATGTGGAAAAAATATTGAAAATTAAATATTTTATATCTGTATTTATTGCAATACATTCATAAAACTAAGTAATAATTTTCTCTCCAATGGTTGTATTTATAATTTTCATAAGTAAAGGATATATCACTTGACATGTGCATAGAAAAGAGCTTTACAGCGAACAATACAATCCATAAATATATAAAATTTATGCAAATTTTAATACAAATACCAGTAATTAAAAACTTTTGAAAAGTTTGCAATACATACCCCTATAATGCGCATTAGTTAAGCTCAATGAATATGGAGAACAAAAAAAGTTATTACAAAACTTTTATTAATTTGCTTAAGCTTTAATTTTTTAGGTTTTGCATTATTATAGAGAGAGAGTAGGCTTTTTCAGAAACATCAAAGTAATAGAAATTTATAGCATTGAGTCTTATGCTAATCGCAGAGCGCCAACAAATATTATAATAAGTTTGTGAACGAAATTAATTACGTGCTATAATTACAGAATTTGCTCAAACGTTGATCGATAGCTATGAAATTATTCATCTAAAAATACATCAATTTTGAAGCAAATTTTAAATGAATTAAAAAGGCATCAGTATATGCACTGAAAACTTAATGAAAAAAGTTCCCAATACCTCAAGGCATACATAAGTGAAATAATAATAACAATCATATTAATAATATAAATAATATTAATAATACTGATAATGAACGTAAACTGAACTGAACCAAGCTAAACAACAAGTATGGTATAAGTAGTATAGTTAGTAAAACGGGTCTCTCTCTCAAAAACTTGACTAATATGAAAGTTTTAATTTTTAGAGAAAAGCAGAAGCGGTGTTAAGGAGGGAGAGAAGAGCTTGACTGACTATCCTCTCATTTTGATTAAAATGTAAATTAGTATTTGATTAAAATGCAAATTAGAAATTGGAGCTCTCGCATGGCTTGCGAGTTCGCCTGCACGGCGCGCACTAGTGTAAAGGCATTCGCATTTAATATAAAAACAAGAATTCTTAATTCCATGCCGCCTTAGGAAAATGAAGGTCTTAATTAAATTTTGAAGCCACGGTTTAGCTACAAATTTTCTGCCATATACTTTTGGCGCTAAGATATAGCAAGGGTTCAGGGAGAGCTTTATTTTCTTCTAATTCATTTTCCTTAGTCACTCTCGTCGCTGATATACATATATAAATATATAAGCTGCGCCCAGCATACACAACATAGTTTGACTATAATATTAGAGAGAAAGTAATTAGAAGTTTTAAAAAACGGAGAGGCAATAATTGGTGCCTTTCCCCTTTCCTGCCTTATGCCTTCTCGTTGTTATTGCTAAAGAGGATCTAATTAAATTTAGCGTTGCTCCGACAAAATTAATATTTTAAGAGTCTCTCTCTCGCTCTCTTTCTCTCTCCTCTCTTGAATCAAATTTAATACACAACCAATAATTTCCTATACTCTAATTGCAGCTGTATATAAAAATAAACCCAAGTGCAAGCGCTATGGAGAGCTCAGCATTTTTAATTAAGCTTTGGCTCGTGCAAGATCTTATTTCAGAGCGCCTTCATCGCCATCGTTCAAGTATCAGACCTTAATTTTAAATTAGTGTTGAATTGTGGTGCGGTTTTGTGGATCATAATCCACAGTCATTACTATCATTAAGTTATCCATCCATATAAATAGTTGCACACCTTTTTGTGTCAAGTTGTGAACGCTCGTAAGATTCGTTATGAAAGGTGTTCTATCAGCTAATGTGATGATGACTTATTGAAAAAAAGCTGCACTTGTGGAATATATTGCATAACTGACTTAAACTAATAACTGTTTTGACATTACTGGCACAGTATTACAGCTATACAGTAACTAAACTTTAAAACTATTTCACAGCTATTGCAGTGTTCAATAGCAGAAATTGTGCTTTAAAAGCACACTTCGAGGTTCTGTTTATCTAAAGCGAAAAATACACAAACTATTGCTTCTTTAAACTATAAGACATAGTGAGTCGCAAACAGTTTATGTTATTGTTTTCAGACTAAAAAGACAAGTTTACAGTTAGTGCTAACCATGTGGTGTTGTGCTAAACGGGGGAGACAGACATTGGTGAACCACAATAAAGCAATGACTTATGTGAGGAAACTCCCGTTCATCAAATGTGACGCATGGTCTCCATGTGAATTCATGATTGTATATAAAATAGACGCTTGTTTTGCTGCACCTAATTGTATACTAACTGTATACTAACTGTATAATAGTTTGTGTCCACTTCCACAGAATTAGAGAGTGGAACAAGTGAACGAGTAAATGACCATTGAGTTAGAACTCATTCCATTCTCTTAATAGTCAGCGTTAGAGCCATTCAAATGAACTCAACTCAAACTCATTCAGATCTGTCAGTAATTGCTTAATCTCGTCAATAAAGCAAAGCGTGAAAACAATTATTGCATTTTCCATAACTGGTGATTAATATTTACGAATAACAAGTTGGTAAACAACTCAAACTCGCACTCATTTATTCTGTTTTTTAGCTTAAGGTAAGCAGTCTTTGGATTTATTTTGTTTGAATACTTTTAATGTTAATGTTTGTGTGAATGAATATCTGTGAGAAAAACAAAATATGAGCCAACACTTAACACTTTGAATATAACTTAAGTTTTATCCTATTGTGATGTTGTGTGAAAGCAATCCTAATAATTATGCGGTTGTGAGCAACATATCATTCAATAACACATTAATATAATACTTAGAGTGTATATATAGTAGAGTAGAATTAGAATGATTTTCAAGCTATATCTCAATGATAGAGTTTCATTCATAAAAGTTATTTAATATTATAAATCACTGAAATTTTCTATTGAAAGAAAACTTAAACATTCAAATTGAATGAAAAGAGTCAAAAATGAAAAGTAACAGATATAAGAAAATCTTATTTTAGAGTTTGTGAATGCAATGAATTGGAAAACAGCCTGTATTATAGCATTAGTGCCTAATCTTAAAATCAATTGAGAACTTTTATGTGAAAGCTTTAAACGAATTGATTGCTTGTATCAAATAAAGCCATTTCTATAAGTAAATAGAGATTTGAAACCATTTGAATTAAAGTTAATAAAATTTTAAATATTAAAAAGCAATAAAACATATATAAAACAAGTTGTGATGAATTATTAACTATAAAAAGCAGAGCTATAAATGAGATGATTTTATACTCTCGAATATTTGAGATAAAACAATTCCAACGCAAAAAATTTTAAATGATTTACAGTACAGCACAACAGCTATAATATGAACAGAAAGATAAAAGAGAGGCTTATTTGAGATGTATTTGAAATTAAAAAGACAGGGAAACAAAACAGAATCGAAAGTTTACATAAAGAATTGGTTTAAAAATTAGAGTCGCTTTGAAATTGAAAAACTTATCTCTTATGAGATCACTTGAATGTAATCATGAAAAAGTTTAAGTGGTCCTTAAAGCTAAAATATTTTTCACAATGAATTACTTTAATACGAAGCTTTTCATTGCTTATCAGTAGAGCTTTAATTTTATCACAGTTTGCATAGTGGATAAAACTCATATACAGCTAATAAGCACAAAGTAACTTATTTTCATTTGAAAATATTAGAGTATAATATTATACTATTATATAAAAAATACGACTACACCAAATTTAACGTATTGAGTAACTAAACTAAAACTTTTTATCGCATCAAAGCTCTCGATTGCATTTCAAAGTTTCAAAATTATCACTAAAACTGTTTGTTACCACAGCTCTAAATGTATTACATTGTGTTGATAAGGCTGTTAACTTTAGTTAGTTCTAAAGGACGAATTTTGAAGTACATTCTGAATATATATATGAAAAATTGTTTAAATAGTGTATATCTCGTTCTAAAGTTAACAGTTCTAATAAGCGCTATAGCAGTATATCTCCATTATTATTATTATTGTTTAGTAGCTCTTATTTTCAATTTGAAACCGCAGATCGATTCCTCATTTGTGTTTTATTTTGCTTCATCATGGCTTCAAACGTTTTATGATGAAATAGCGTTTTCGTATTAAAAATTTCTACAATAATAATAATCAAGTCAAATGAAAATGACGGAATCTATTTATTTATTACAAACGCCGCTATTGTCGCCTTACTTATAAAATTTATAATTGAAGTGCGTAATTGATTTTGTGTCTGCCTCTCATTCTCTCTCTATCTCTTTTTTCTTAACAGAATGACAGAAAGCGAGTGAAACACTATTTGACATTCAGTGTTCAACTGCTGGAGTGACAATTTATAAATATATACTATATATATAAATATCGTGTCTTTTTTAGCATATTATCATTCACTACAATCACTACTTTTACTGATAGTAAATACAAGATTGGGGAAAAACAACAAAAACTCGTTAAAACTTTAGCTTTTATTAGGAAAATACAAACTTATAAAGTGTTGCCTAAAGTTTGTTTCTAACTATAAATAGTGTGAAACAACTGATTCCAGTGCTCTCTTCTCATCCAACAAACCCAACAAAACTAACACGACATCCAACACGACTTTTTGAGGTATAGTTAATATAAACTTTTATTTTTTAAGTATAAACTGTGTTTTGCCGGATTTTTGAGTGCAATTGTTTATGTGATCGGATATCCCATCCGAGTAATCAATTCTGATCCACGCTATTCTTGGTTGTACTTAAAGGCGAGAAATTAAGTTCAGAGTAAAGTTAACACCAATTTATAACTAATTTTACAAGTCGTCACTTCCCTCCAAAGCACTGCACCCGTAAATTTCCTTCAAAAATATGCTTTTGACTGTCGTTAGAAAGCCAGATATTTTTCAATTGTGGAATATGTGTTGAGTACACCTATACTGTAATTTTGAATCACATTATTATTGAAGATAGAATTTCACAGAACAACGACAGAGGTTGGCGTCAATGGAAATGATAAAATCTAATTTCTTGATTATTTTTCATTCCGTTATTTTTAACTCAAACCAATATTTCACTGAAATTCATTTGACTCAACATAAAGCCTTGCAATTCATTGTTAAAAATTAAATTCCGAATTTTGATTACTGAATAATGAACTCATTATTATTGTGTAGTTGTGTAGAACCGAACCGAACAGAATTTGATTTATTTATAGTTATAAAAGTGAAATCATTTAATAAATGTTAAAAAGTTCATTCCCAATAAAATTCCATTAGACCTGATTTGTTCAATAAAAATAGTTTACTTATCTCTAACGCATTAGTTATCAGAGGCATATCAGAGTATATTAAGAATGAGAACATTATTAATGATTCATTCTTATAGTTCTTACAGTTCTTTAATTCACTTTCAACGCATGCAATGCAAGTTACACAAGAATTTCCTAATTTGATACACTTTTATAATACGATTCATTTATTATGTTTATGCGATAATCATCTGTTGATATTGATATCATTTAAGTTTATTGATCAACATTAGGAATTACATGAATTCTAAACTCACGCTGAGATTTATTCCCCATTTGTTTATATTTGATTTTATACTTATGCTGTTCGTTAAGATCAAGTTCTAAACTTTTGAAATCCTTGAGAGCAAAACTGTAACCAAAGGTTTGTTAGTTTTGCGTTGAACTTGATTTTGAATGAATGGCCAACAACTCTGGTGTGTAAATGAAAGCACATGGCATTATACACATTAACAGATAGGATGCACACTGTTATACACTGTACTAATAGTAATATTATATAATACTGTATGCTTTGATTGGCTTTTGATAACGATTTTCAGGAGCAAAATAATAGTAATTATTGTATATATCATTATCAGTGATCTTTTTGCCAAAACCACCCATAGATTATTTGGTAGTGTTTTCTACAAATTATATATAATAAGTAAAGTGTTATTTAGAATAAAGCCTATAGAAGTTGAATCCTTTTTTGTAATAAAGAGGATTACAATGAATGATATCAACCATTGCTATCCTATCATCAGATTCTCGATTCAAATTTAAAATCTTATTGTTCAGACATAATATGATATGATTTTATTGGATGTTATTAGAGAACAATCAAGATAAAGAAGAAATATTTCAAAGCATATTAATTATGAAATTTTGATTTAAAAAGTTCTTTATGGCAAAAAATTTAACATTTTTTCATTTATAAGGCATGGCCTCATTATAATATCCAATTAAAAAGCTGAGAAAAGAAATTTGAGAATTAACAAACTCATAATCAATAACGCTATTAAGCGGATGCGACGCCGGAATTTTGATAAGAATATACAACAAATTAATAATTGATTGAGAAATAATTATAACAATTGGGACTACATTTCTAAAATAAATTGCAATTTAAATAACGTTTTCTTTGTGTATGTGTTACACAAATGAAAAATTGTTTAAGATTTTAAATTTTTTAATGTTTATAAAGAAAAATTTTGAACTTTCAGATTAGATTTTCTGAGCTGGGAGTTATGACAGATATCTCGTTACTATCAGAACCTCAAATAAATTAATGAGTAAAAAAAGTAATTATAATTTTTATACAGATTTTCAATTAGTCAAAATCTTCCAAAAATAAAAGCAAATAATGGTAATCTGTTTTATAATTAAAACTGATTATTTGCAATTTTTTTAAATCTAATTTTTTCATATTTTCGAATTAATCAAAAAATATTAAACTAAATAATTATATCGTTTTTTTATGAACTTAATTACTTAAATAATAATTGATTAAACTTTTTTGCAATTTTTCTTAATTTCTAATTAATGATTGATTTTGTGAGCGATGTTCAGAGAATGAGAATCAAGTTTTGGTACAGGTTTAGGATTG
Source organism: Nanhermannia comitalis (assembly GCA_034697665.1). Taxonomy (NCBI): domain Eukaryota; kingdom Metazoa; phylum Arthropoda; class Arachnida; order Sarcoptiformes; family Nanhermanniidae; genus Nanhermannia; species Nanhermannia comitalis. Next base: position 23,530 of record JAQGAM010000002.1, read on the forward strand.
AAAGCCAGCACAAACTCATTACCGATCATGAATTGTTTAAAATGAAACAAATTCTATTGAATGGAGATTAAGAAACTTTGGCTTCGCTACACAGGAAGGCTTTGATTAGAGATTAAATATTTTAGTGCTCAAAAAAAGACTTTTGTTTTCCTGTTTCAATGAAATGAGTAATTATTTTATGGATAATTAAAAAATTTAAACACTTTAATAACACGGTTGAGACCTAGAATTGAGGCTCGAATTAAGTGCCAAAAAAAGCATTACAGCTGAAAATGTGCCCAAATTTGCTTAGAAAGTATAGAATATCTGGAAGCAGATCATGTGTTTATTTATAACTAAACTCTGTAATTAAATTAACAACTTTTTGAGACAAATCATATTTAAAGATGAAATATTATGCGCTATAGGTTTTACATTAATCCTCTAAAAAACACTTTTGAGTCTAAACTTTGAACGTCTTGAATAATGATATTAAAAAATAATTTATATTAATGGATAGTATTTATGAATATTTTTATGGATAAATATTTAATTGCTTGAAAACTAAATTTATGAAAAACTTTTATCTCTCGTCTCAAATGAACGAATTCAGTAGTTTTTGTCAAACTTTGAGTGAAGTGAAACTTAAATTTACTTAAATTAATGGAATCATAAGTTTTGATATATAATACAGACTAGAAATACATAAAAATACATGAAAATGATTACTAATAAAATGTTTAAATTTATTACTAGTTATAAAGATTGCTTGAATTGTTTGAAAGATAACTTTGGAGACACAGCTTTAGTTGTCTCAAATTTTCCAATTCTCACAGTAATCATAGTTTTAATTCTACACTTTTTCCTATTTAAACACATGTCCAAAGCGCTGATAACAAGTTTATCGCATAATAGCTGGCATTAATGCGAAATGTTTAATGTTTTACTGACAAAGAGCTTTGTTTTATTAAAAAAAATTATGCAAAATATTCTAAATTTTTAATAACATTTCAATATTGTAGTGAATTTCATTAAAAACCGTGCATTTATTAAAAAAAAAAAAAAACGAAAGCATAATAATTGACCCAAAATATGAATATATCTATAATTAATTATTCTGAGTATTAATAATTTAAAAAATCTAAGAAACAATTGCAAAATATAAACTAATCGTCTCTCAGGTGATACTCTGAATTTAAATTAGCTTTTATTAAATTATGCAATACATAAAATACATGCTAATAGCATAAAAAATAATCAAAATGCTATTACAAAATACTATGCTCAACAAAACAACATTTACAAAATACTGCAATTAAACGTCTATTGTAAAAATTCAAGCCTTGGTAACACTGGCAACCGATTATTTAGCTTTTCAGCCTTTTAAATAAAAAATAATAAATAATAATAATAATAAAAGAGAATTCCTTTTTCTTTGATAACTAGGAGATTAAGATCAAAAATACATGTTTTCCATGAATTGCATAAATTTTAAACGTAGGGTAAAAAATGATTTTCGATGAATTATTGCCCAAATTTTCAAATTAATGTGTTCGCTGACATGAATCACAAATTAAAAGTACGCCCTTTTATCAATTTTTTATATATTTTTTATATATTTTTATATATATTTTTATTTTAGACTTGAGAGCAGTTTTTTTCAAATTGTGTCCCGCCTTCAGTTTAATTTGAAATGCTATCAAAATTACTATTAAATGTATTAATTTTATGGTTAGTGTAATATAAGATATTATCAAAATTGAAAAAATATAATAAACTGACAGAACAAAAGTTGTAAAATTGTTTCGCTTTTTCTTATTTAACTTTTTTTTAATGTTGATTATTATTCAGCAATAAAGTTATGATTCATTAATTCGTTTGTGGGTATGGAGAGTATATCGCAAACAAATATAATAAATTATTTCAATATAACTTGTAGTCAAACAAAAGCTTATCATAAGTTTGATTCTGTGTACGAAAGTTATGCCTATTTTTCATACACTTTTAGACTTTAATATTATTATTGAAAATAAAAGTTTTAGTTATCGTAAGTTTTTTATCACTACTTTGATTACTACTAAAAGCCATTTATTGCCAGTTATTTAGAATTCTTGTAGAAAGCCTTGAAACTGAACTAATTTTAAAGAAAAATATTTCAATAAATTTAAAGTCCAATTATAAGTAAAACAATTTTTCAAAATATGTAATTAATCGCATTTGAAAAAGTGGTTTTAATCTAAAATACATAATAAATTGTGAGAAACATTATCTATAAAAAGATAACAGTTTCAAAAACTTTATTTTCCACACATAACAAGTCGAGCGCATAAGTATTGCATAAAATGTTTGAAAATTCAAAGTTTTGTTTGAATAGAAAATTAAAGAGAAATACAATTGAATGATACGAAAGGCTAACAAATCAGCTGATCGTTCATTAAATGCATGAAAACAACTGATAAATGAGTTATAAAAATAACATATTTTCAATCAAAAGCCTCACCTTTTAATGCTTTTAATTTAAAATAACAATACGTTTTGTGAATGCCTTAAAAGAAATGTTATTTTATGGTTCAATCATATAATGGCACATATTTGGAGATAAAACTTATTTTATTCACTAAATGTATTGAAATATTTTTCACTCACTTTTTACTAATACGCAGGTCTTAAACACTACGCCATTATAGCTGTGTATTACAGGCAAACCTACTTATCATGAGTTCATTGAACTTAAACGTTTTAATTAATATCAAAGATAGCATTAATCAACTCTTTATTCAATTTTTTCAATTTATAATCTTTGGACTAATCTTAGGCTTCAATTAATTGATTATTAAATTGTTTTTATGCAAAAATGACCCGTAAAAAGAAAAGCGCATAGACTTTACTTTTAAAAAATTAAAGTTCACGAGAGACTTATCGCTGGTTTCTAAGCAACCATTGGAAGAAAATTACCGGCATTTTCTTGATTGGGGGGAAACTTTTTTTCACATAAATATTCACTTCAATCATATCTCGTTTTCTGCATTATTTGATTAAAACAATTAAAAACTTACACTTATCTAAAACTACGATACGCTGCCAACCAAAAAATTAATACCTAATACCTATTAGCCTTAGTCATATACAAAGCTATTTGTATTTAGATAAGTTGAAAATTTTTTAGCTCTTCTCAAAGTTTAATAATTAATTATTTTAATATTGCTTAACATGTGAATAGATTTTTATGTGTAAGTAATTTATGAAAGAATTCCTTTTAAACAGAGTTTTTTGTTTATGAAACAATTTTCTTATAATTGAAAAAAAAGCGAAACAAAAAAAAGTAGAAAACTGTGAAATAATTGAATGCTTAGAAAGTGATGAATATTTCTAAAAAGTTTCACAATGGATGGCAATAACGGTAACAGTTGGGGTAGAGTGGAGTAGCAGTGTAGTGAAAAGTGTTTTTGCTTATAAAAGTAAAAGCAATGGCTATTCTGGTATTGATTTTTTGATAAAAATTTGAAATGAGTAACTCTGACAATAACGCCCTCCCATTTGCGAAAAGGCTATTTCTATTTCCCTTGAAAAACATTAACAAAAATGGCTGCGTAGGGGAGTTATGTTACACTTGGAGGAGGGAAACCCATGTAAGTCATATCCTATTTTAAACTATTATATTAAAAATTTTAAAACCCTTTCACTTATGCCATTCGTATGGCTTTATATTGGATTTTGTGCTTTCGCTGTCACTACTGTTTCGCTTTAATGCCATTTTTTAAAAGCAATCAATAATTTGATAAATTTATAGTATATGAAAGATGAGAGCCAGAGCTCACGGAGTATAGGCTTCTATATAGCATAGCAATAGCAATGCTCTGAGAGCACTGCTCACTAGCGCTGCACTACTCTTACACTTAGAAACTGGTAAAAAGCGAGTGATGCGAGCGATGCTATGCTAGGGAGCGGTCATCACCGCATCGCTATTCACATGATCGCCACTCTTTGCTATGCTTTCCATACTTTATACTTTTTCATCAATATTATACTCGCATAAGAGCTGGGCAGCTATGCCATGGCGATCGACAGCGCACTTGAGTGCAGACCAAGCTTTAAAATAAGGTTCACTTTTATTGATTGCAAACTTTGCGAAAACCTTTTTTACTAATTAATAAACTAATGAAATAGAGCTCATTGTTGTTTATCATGCATTAGGTTTGCATTGCTTTCTATAGCTTTCTATTGCTTTCTAATGAAATGCAATTTTCCAATAGTTGGAAAAAGTGTTTATTTAATGAAAAATATATGTATTGTAAGCTCCGATTGGAGAGTGTGGCAGAACTTGAACAATGTTCAACTGAGTCGTGAGTTGTGCGCCGCTCGCAAGCGCTTCAAAGGCAGCACTTTTGCCAATACGTCCGCATTTCTCCTCACACTCTAACTTATTACTGATGCCGAACAAAATTTGGCTTTAGTTGTGTGAAAGAGGCCGAAGCGTGTGCTGCCTAAAGGTTGTGTAGCTGTTGTTTATGCCATTACTTCTACTATACAGTGAATTTTGAAGTGCATTCACATCATTCATGCAGTGCAGGCTTCAAAGGTAGGTTTCAGATTAGAGAAAACGTTTCACTTTTTTAGAGGATATTTTTGTTCATCAATGTTAACCATTGTTTGTTTTATAAAAAGATACTTTTTAGTGATAGTGTTGATTATGATTTAATGATAATATTATTGGGCTATCAGATGATTGCCACCTATGCTATGCTATGCACATAAGTATCATTTGTCATTTCTGCTTATGATAAGAGGAAATCCGCATCACTGATGCTCATAGAGAAGTGTAGAGCTGTGTAGAGCTGTGCAGAACAGGTATATTTGCAGAACAATTAGCTCTGAGGCAAATATGTCTTTCACGACCATGTGATGAAGCCATACAAAGATGTATGCATTTCATGTTTAATACTATGTTCCAAGTGTTCCAAACATTTGGATAAAAGGATAAAAGAAATTTGCGTTATATATGTATTCCTTAAGAGTTAGCCTAACATTTGATGTGTGTCTTGATTTAAGTTAATGAGGCGTTATTTTGGCCGATACTGCGTTACTATGATATGCCTATGATATGGTGTCTTATTTGATACCATACCTGATAAACGTTCATTTTGTCACTCTCTGTCCCATACATTTGTTAATAATTAGAGTGATTTGATATCTATAGCGCATGTTTATGGCAGTGGCGCATTTCAATATTCATTAGACTGTACAACTATATAAATATTTGATTAATAATTTGAAATTTAATTTTCCACTTATATTATACTTTTGTATACTTTGTATGAATATATCTATCCATATATTAGATTAAATTCAATAGTTTATCATAAGGTTATATTTTAGGTTAAATATCATATATAATATTCATGCGTTAATATGCATACGATTTCCGAACTATCATTGCCATAAATTATTGTTTTTTATATGTTTGGTGTCTATAAAAAGGTATAAAAACTATTAGCCTTAACTGTTTTGATGTGCAGTTTTATGTGCAGCTTCACTGCAACATGTTATTTAATTTAAAAATGAAATGTCAGACCCACCCATTATAAAAATTATGCTTTCGAGTCGTGGCCTCTTCTATATGCTGTATCCAAAAACTCACTCATGCATTATCTCTGTTCTCATAATAGGCTTTCAAACTTTTAACATGAATATTAAACTTACTTTTAAATAGGCTTACGTTTGACGAACAGAAAGTGTTCGACTATTTTAAAAATGTTGAGTGTCGTGTATTTTGTTACTTTTTCATGTTATTACAGCTGTCAGAATAGAATCTAGAATTGTATGCTCTATACTGTGCAGCGAGTATTATATACACATTAAAACTTTGACCCGAAAGTAATTAGTAGTTATTCTTTTTTTCTAATGTTTTTTCTCTAAATTGTTCAACTGTTATATTAATAGTTTTTTAATACAGTACAGTAATGCAATTTTAGCATTTCATACATTTTACATACATTTCATACATTTTACATACATTTAATTTTACAATGAAAACTATCTCAACATGAATATGAAACAGTCATGTATTTGCAAACACCTGTTTCCTTCTTTGACTAACTTTCAAAACTTTATTTTTTAAACCAATGTTTTATCGCACGATCATTGCTAATGTCAATCAAATTGATTTTAAAAATATATGTTGAAAACAAATGCAATAAATGTAAAACTTTTCCAATAATATCAAAATTGCAATAATAATGAGCTTATGTTTTTTTCATGTCATTAATGGATTTCTTACAATTGTTCTTCACTGAAAAATTGATTGCATTTTAGATGAAAAATAAAAGTCAGTATATTTTGTTATGTGTATAGTCTTTTATAGTGATTGATAGTGTGCCGAAGTTCTATTAGAGTCAAAATCTATAAACGATTCATAATTTATTTTGTTTTCTTTATTAGTTTTGAGTTATAGTTAAGCTGTTGTAAAGTCCAAAAGCGGACGTAAAAGTGCTTTGGCATGAGTTAGCAATTTATGACTTAAACTAATGTTATGCTACTGTAGTTTTTTGCATATTTTTAACATTTGTAATATTCCTCAGCTTTGAAGCCAATTTTGTTTTGTCTTAAGAGCACCTGTAATTCAAAAGCTTTTATTAACAATTTTTGGTGTGTATGTGTCTGTCAGAGGCGAAATATTGCGAGTCACAGCTTATTATTTATTGCATCCATTATTGTTAACGACAATAAATGTGCTGCTGTTGATTGCAAAATGCACTACTTAACGAAAGAACTCGTGCTTTTTTATTCTGTTGAAATTCAATTTAAATGATGAAAAGTCATTTAACATTTCACATACACTTTTTACAAAACCAATTTATTGTAATGGAATTTTAGTATACATTCTCATTATGTGCTTTTATTTTCATTATTATTTTTTATTGCCTTTTCCTTCTAATATATGCCTAAAGAGTCTGAATATAAAATTTGTTGATATTAGAAACGCATCTTAAAAAGTACATCAAAACTGTATAATATTAAGTTAGACTTTACTTTTCCTCTATTTTCTTCAGAGTCTAACTAGTTTTCAATGCATGTGAGATAGAGTTGCATTACTGACTATGCTGTGTTGTGCTGTATAAACTACTCAATACTGAGCCGACACTTAACAATTTTCATACTTATCATAGATAACCGCAAGGCTCACATATTAATATATTTTTTGCCGTTGAGTAATGCAATAGCATTAAAAGTATGAAAATAGTTTGAGTTACTTCTAATGTAGTTTCTTTATAGTACTCGAATACAGACTTTCGCTACTTTTCTACCTATTTAAATAAATTATAATATACAGTAAATACCAGTTCTATGTTATTCGATAATTCTTAGCTAAAATTACAGGTGAATAGAAATAAATTTCAGAGCACTTTTCTATGGATTCTAACTGTTCTCGTTAGGACTCGTTGGCTATCATGAAACTATTGTTCAATTATTAGATTTGTTTACAGTTTTCCGATAAAGTCATGTCGTTATGTGTGAAGTTTTTTTGTTTATATGAAGAAATTTTTCCTGTATAGGGATGTTTCTTATTATCCAAAATAGGCTTTACTTAAACGTAAAGTAGAGTAAACTGTAGAATATAACTGAAATAACTGCCTATTAGAAGCAATAGCAGCTACACTTATGATATCCTGTTTGAGGGCTAAAATGCTCTCTTTTTGCGCCTTTCTTTAGAACATTGTGTTATATCTTTTCCAATATAAATATTTTGCTCTTGAGTTTTGGGGAAAATATCGGGAGTTTAACTGAGAGGACAGAGAGGATGTTACAGTTATTTAGTTGAATGCTTACGCTTGTAATGTTATGCTTTTGCGAAATTTTTGTTACGAGGCTTAATATAACAAATGATGTAAACTTTTTTCATTTCAGGGCGTTTAGCATTAGAAATGAATCAAAGCGAGTGTTTATAATCAGCATCCGCAGCCTCCATACGTCTACAATAATACGTACAGCTGAACAGCACACAAAATCAAAATCAAAAAGTCGTTTTTAAGTTTTCAGTTTTAAGTCAAAGCTTTTTATATATTATATAT
>JAQGAM010000003.1:0-29116 GCA_034697665.1 Nanhermannia comitalis
CACTAAAGTATATATCTTAATAAAGTCATCGATTTATGATTCTCCTACTGTACAGGTATATGCATAGCTATATGTGTATTGGATAATCTATAAGTACCGATTTATAGAAAAACGTCAAATAAAGGTAAACAATGTGAGCGTTATCTATTAAGTGAATTTTTATTTGAAAATTAATGCTTTTTGGTGGGGGCGCGTTATAGACGGGATTTTAGGGTAATTCTTAGGTCCTTAAGATTAATACAATAATTGTTTATGCTTGCAGTTTCTGTTCTTCATTTTACTTAAAATAAACCAAATTTAGATAAATAGCGTTTCAAGTTTTCAAAATAAAATTTAACTAATTAAAAGGTAATGTCTAAAGGGCTTTGTAAAGTTAAAAGCTTTAGCTTCGTGAAAACTCTTTAGCTTTTAGTCCTGTTACCAAAATGTTATACAGTAACTTTTAGCTTTAGCCGCGGCTAAATGCTAAATTGACAACACTAATTTAACTAAAACAAATCAAAGTCTATTAAGCTTTAGATATATAAATGTGACAGAAAAGATCAAAATAAAGAGATAGTAATATTTACCAGTATTGATATCAAGCTATTAGTTTAGATTTAAAAAGACAAGATTTGCTATTGATTAAGTTTACATTATATGAAAAATTGATTAAAAAAATAATAAATTATTATTTTTAAAAATTTTTACTGAAATTTAAGCAAAACTCAATGATCAACAAAAACAAATACTAACTTTGGATAATTGGGGACTGATTCACAAAATGTGTCATCAGGTGTAGTTAAGCAACGTGGCCTTCCGGCAGAATCGAGATCTGGTAACAAAATTTTTCTCCTCGTAAATTGTCCCGAAGGGGGTTCAGTACCAGCTTTGCTTCTGTCAACAGGAACACAATCGACTTGTATGATAACTTCGATGAAACTAACTATTAATATCGCTATTAAATGCTTAACAGAAGTAAAAAACAATCAATTTGTTGAGCTTTAATTAAAAACTTGAAAAACATGACTTAATACTAACCATTGTAACAATACATCGCATTGAATGAAATGAAGTAAGTATTTATAGTTTCAATGTGAAAGCTAAATAACAAAATACCTGATGTCACTGAGTTAATGATATACTACCAAATAAATAAAGTTAAGCTAAACTAAATGCAAACATATAAATATGTGTTAAGCGCCAAAAACACTAGTGCTTAATGAGAAGTAAATCGTTATACTTATTCTGTCAGTAAATTTTAAAATGAATTAAAATGAAGGTCACCTTTTTATTTTAAAATCCATTCAAATTTATCCCCAGGATATTAATACAGTCAATAAGTATGATGTCAATCGTTTTTTATAGCCAATAAGGAAACCTCATAGTGATGGCTAAACTCGATAGCAATAAAGTCGACTCATTTTAGCTGCTTTTAAGATAAATATTATAAGAGGCTTAATAACTCTTAAGAAGAAAACTACATTAAGAACTGGCTTTTAATATATGTCAATTAATTTGACCACTTTCTCTGCCCTGACTGATGAGCTCAAACTAGATTTAGTTATAGGTTAGTGAGCTATTAATGTTGAGCTCAATTTTACTCAATTTATGTTATTTTATTTAACTGTTCATCAGTGTCGTAGTTAGGTTTTTATGTTTGGTGAGGCTGAAAATCTGAACGTTTTTCATGAATTCAAAGATTTATTACAAATAATTTCGAAACAATAAATTTTCCTATTCTCGTGGTTTTCAACAAATTCAAATACAAAATTAGCTGTACCTAAAAATATATTTCTATATAGGGCAGGATTAGACATTCTTAAAATGTTTTGCAGGAGCCACAGCACCCTTAACCACACAGCTACAGCACTGCTGTTCATTATTTAATCGCGTGATTTTGTTGAATATATTTTAATAAAACCATTAATTTATTTTCAGAAAATTGCATAATATTTTGGCTGCACTTGGATTTCCACAATTTAAAATTACTTAAAATCAGTTTAAAAACAAAGAGTTTATATGTTTAATACGTTTAGAAAAACTTTAAAGATTACATCAGGCTTACATTACTTTATAATTACATTAATGTGTGCTTGTTTGACAATTATTTTTTTGCATAGATTCTTTTATGGTAACACTGACATTTAATACTTTATGGTAATTGGTTGATGGGCCAATTTAACCTTAATTAATTTTTAATCAAATGTAATACAGTGTAGCAATGTGCAATGTGCTCAGAAGATATACAGTGCTTATATTTATCAAAACAAATTACTTTACTTAGAACTACTGGTATTTTACTTTGGTATTTATAACTGGAATTTATTCATTTAAAATTAATATACTGTATGTAAAAATTATCGATATTTATGATTACAATATATCTTATACTAGCATTTATTATTACAATTAGAAATTAAATTTTTTTTGAACCAAATTACATGAATGTGCTAAAGACCTGCCAAAACTGATACGAATACTAATTATCAAGTTTACAGAATTGATGATAAACAAAGTAATAAATAGCTGTAAATGTACTCGTTTGTTTTCAATAGTGGAATTTTTTATTCTAATTCAAAATTAAGTTATTCTCAAGTTTGGTTTTTTCCTTTTAAGTTTTCGGTTTCTTAACATTACGTTCTCCGAGAGTTCTCTAACGACACAAAATTTAATATATTAATTAAAATAAACCTTTAGAAAGGCTCAAAGTATTGAATTCTTATAACATATCTTAAAATTTTAATTAATCAATAAAACAAAATTTTCATTGATTCAGATTCATTCATATTTTCTTTACAAAATATATTTAGTCGTATTTTAAAATGTAAAACAATTTGGACTAAATGTTATCCGAGTTTTATTTTCTTCATCTATACAATAAATGAGTTTTGTATTTAAAGACGAGGGCATTAATATCACAGTCAAAATCCAAAATCCAAAAATAGCCCAAAAGAGAACATGAATGGCATATATGTCTATTGAAATATCTCAACCGGATCTCGAAGAGTAGAACCAAAGTTGTCATAGCGTTAAACTAATGAAAGTGTCCTAACTTTTCGAGTTATTTGATTTGAAGTCTCGAATTTTCGATAAAATACTTATTTATAAATTACACATTTTGTTTAATTTGTAAACATTTGTGAGATTTTTCTCTAGATTTAAAATTAAATCAATTAAAATATTAATATGTTTGAAAAACATTGAAAAATAATAATTTTTTGCATTATTTAAATTATTTTTGTTTTGAGTTTCAATTAAATGAGATTTTCAGATATCTGAAAAGCACTAATGTTTGCAATTTTACGTTTTCTAAATAGCAATGCATTCGTTAATAGTTTTATGACATAAGTAAAGATCCATTATTCCAGTGTTCAAACTCTGGAGTCAAGACCGAGAGTCTCGACTCTCAAATAGACATAAGGCTCATCCATGTACAGGGGTGTCATTAAATATGCATAACTTGTCTCAGTTGACGTCAAAAATTGAGATAATTACATACAGGCAGGTAATGATTGAATACATAAAAATAATAAATTCTTTTTAATGAACTAAACTCTATAGAAAAGATAGCATTATAGTAAAGCAGGCAACACAACAAAGTTGGACAGCAACTGGAAGGGATGCTTTACTAGACAGGCACTTATAGTATGTCTCTTTTTAACTATTTAAACAAATTGTCAATAATTATTGATTGTAATTAGATTAAATTAAATAAAAATCAAAAATAATTTAAAACTATAGTTTAGTAGATCTTTTCTAGTATTTATGTAACACTTTTTGTGTGGTGACTACTTTTGCGCAGATAATAAATATTTATCAAAGTCGCTAATCTGTTGATTTTAAGAACAAATGTAGCACAAGATTATGGACAAAAGTATACACAACTTATAGCTTCCTTAATGTCATTTCTCTGGTTATTGGCAGAAAAGATGGCTTTAAATAATTTTATATTACTTTTACTGTTTAAGACCTTTTAAAAGTTATATTAAAAGACAATATTATGAAACAAATTATGAAACAAATTATGAAACACAAAAATTATAATTTATTAGAAAATAAGTCGTATTTGGTTCAATTGTGAAATTCTAAGAAAAATGCATTTAATATTGATTATACAGTAAGAAAGTGTCATTTCAAAAGTTAAACAGTTTTGCAAAGAGCTTACTTACTTCAAAATTGCATTCAATACCATTTACTGTTCAATACTATGAAATGTGATAAAAATAACAATTTATTCATTCAATTCACAGTTCAAATGATAGAGAGATTGCATTTTAAGTTATCAAACAATCAAAATAAGAACTAAGTTTATGTTTATAGATAATCAATAAAACTTATTTGAATTTATGTTAACATTCATGCATTTGCGTGACTATAGCTTTGAGGAAATCTTTATTAAAATTCAAACTAAAATAATACAATTTTTCTGTTACAATCATTTTTATGCAATTCTAAGACAAACAATTAAAGTTAAAACACCTCTTTTTATATTTAAACAGATACAACCCTGCAGTTCGTGCGGACATAAAACTTGTGTTCATATTAGTGATTGAAAACGTAGTGCCAATACCGGTATTAAGTAAAAGTTGAGTGGTATTGGACCGATATTGGTAAATTTTTTTGTATTTGTTCAATCACTAGTTCATATCCAACAAAATTATTATTTTAATAAAATTAAAAAATTGTGTTTAAAATGAATTGAGTCAATAAACAAAAGCACGTTTTTTACAAAACAGTTTTCTGTTTGAGTGTTATATAGAGCAGATATAGAGCACAATGTTATGCATTTTGAAAGTGTCACTTATAGGGTGACCACATCATTTTTATACCGATGCAGGACAAAATATCAATTTCATGTATTTTTTAATTTTTACCTTAAAAATCTAAGGGCGACCAAGGTATATATTTTCAGATTTCAATTTTCTGAAACCTCATTTCCAGGACTGTCCTGCGACTCGCTGGACATGTGGTCACCCTGTGACATACATACAGGCACACAGAATGACATTGCGTAGTAATATAGAAGAAGATGTGATTAACCATTCAATCTCTCGTTTGCCTGCGCACACTTTTTCGGCTGAAAGGTCAATAAGTTAAAAAATTTAAGCCGAGGGCCTAACTTTATTATCAATTTTAATTAAGGTTCGTCCATAAATACGTACGCGGTCAAGGGGAAGAAGGGGTCAGCCTTAAACTTACGAGCGAAAGAAGGGTGATAAAGGAGAACACAGCACTTTCATGACTGCGATGTACTGGCCACATGTCCATAGTTTTCCTAAACATGTAGTATTAGCCGACACCGACACGGGGTAATTCCTGTAAAAATGTAACTCCTAATACTGGGTAGAGTTAGAAGGTAAGATATAGTATTCGTTACAATACAGAAAATTTCATTCTCATAATACTCTATTTAATTAAAGCTATTGAGAGCCGATTTTAACATTATTCAGAAATTCTTCGCGGGCCAGTCGTGGTCCGCAGTTTGCGCAGATCTCCATAGAGTTTCAACAAATAATTAATGAAAACCTGTGGGGGTGGGGTATACATAGGCTATGGAGGTTTTAGTCTTACCGCTAGTTATGGTTATTATTACAACTATTATAGCATTAATTCAAATGTGGTTCATTGCATGTGAGACATGTTCTTCGTTCAAAGTTATAGTTCTAATCACTTCATTTATAAATGCAATGAAAAATCCATGCTATGACATAACCCTACCCGTGGGCCAAATCCCCCTTTCTAGTGAAAATACATGTACATCCTTATTAAGCATACATTTAATTCAAGAATTGGGTCTCACATACATTCATATAATATAATAGTTTCATTAATTTATCTATTGATACAATATTTCTTGATTTATAAATACATTAATACAATTTGTATATAAATTAATTAATTTCATAAATTAAATAAAAGCCAACACTAAATGCAATTCTTATATAAATACTGTATTTATATGTTATAGTCATAGAAATGCATATATTAATTGACGTTATTTGTGGACAGGACTCGTTCAATGCATCGAAATGAGAGACAGAGTGTGTTAGAGAGGGATAGTCTCAGAGACTGTGTTTTGAAAAAACACTAATACTAAAGACGACATTAAAGCCATTAAAACGTTTGAGTTTATTATTAATCAAATATCAAATATAACATTAATTTATATCACATAATAAAAGATGTCTTCAGACGAAGAGTACGAAAGAGAGAGACACTCGAGCAGAGACAGAGACAGACAAAAGACATCTAACTTGACTGGTATACTGTTCGGAAACATCGACTCCAATGGAAATCTTGTCGACGACATACTCGACGACGAGTGCAAAAGACATTTATCTTCATTGCAAAGACATCTCTCATCTCTTCTGCCTTTTGATGATATTGTCGACGAAGAGGAAGACGAGAGCGGTGTTGACGACGATAACAAAGATGTCATTAATAATAGTTCTCAAAGCAGTGATGAAAACATTGAAAAGATTGACCACAAAAGTGATAATAAACTCAAAAAAGAACTCTTGAGTCGAAGCGATAGTATTGACAGCTGTTATGGCAGTCAAAGTCAGAACAATACTCAAAATAATCTCAGAAATAACAATAAATCTGATGAAAGTATGAATTTTCGGTCTCTTTTAAATGTTAATTAATTATTAAGAAAATTAATTATAAATTATTTATTAAATATTTATTATTAGCGCTTATAGTAATAGAAAATTAAAATAAAATCTTTCAAACGATTGAGTCTTTAATTATTCAATAATTTTAATATTTTATAGTTTTTTAAATTTGATTTTTGTCGACAATTTATTTCAAAGCAAATAATTTGAAAATAATTAGAGTTTCTGTTATTTTTTGCTCATTTGTTAAATGAGTGTTAAGACAAATATTTAATACTTCGATATATTTGTTAAACAAAAGTCTCATTTGATTTGTCGTCTAATTAACGATTACTACAAATACTATTAATAGTTAAATATTATTTGAATAAATAATTAATATTAAAATTAATTGCAATACTTGTAAACGGAATTGAATTGTTTTTTAGTTGATTTCAACGAGAAGTCCTCGAATGCAATCGATTATTCGGATATCAATGAATTGGTTGAAGTCAGTGCTGACGAGGAGAAGCACTTCAGAGCATCGCTCGCTTTAATTAATAAGCCATTCAATCACAAAATAGAAGAAGACGACGATTACGACACTCCCGAAGACACAAATAAATCGGTTCCCAAACTAGACAACGATGGCTTCAAAATACCCGATAAGATATCACCTTCTCGTGAATCGCCCGCACTTTCACTTTTGCTTAATAGCAGTGATACTAAAGAGAGTGCTGAACAGAAACATAAAAAACTGGACACACCATTGGCTGCAATGTTGCCCTCAAAATATGCAGATTTAGACGTTACTCAACTATTTCCTGAGTTTAGACATAAAAAAGTTCTAAGATTTTCGCGTCTGTTCGGACCGGGAAAGCCCTCTAGTCTTCCACAAGTTTGGAAAAATGTTAAAAATAGGAGAAAAAAGAAAAGTTTTGATATAAAAGATTCTGTAATTATCATTAAATGCATACAATTTATAATTTTATTATAAGTTGACTAAAACAGCATTTTATATGAAGGCTGAATCAGAAGATGGTTCGTCTGATGAAGACTCCAAATGGAGGCTCAACTTCGCTCCGACTCCACTGCCAGAAATGGTTGAAGAAGACGACGAAGAAAAGCTGAAACGACCGCTTGAGCTGACAAACTATGACGGCCGACAAGAGAGTGATTCTAAAGATGACAATAACCCGAAAGTCGCTGATTGGCGTTACGGACCGGCACAGCTCTGGTATGATATGATTAATGTGCCTGAAAGTGGTGAAGGCTTTGATTATGGGTTCAAAGTATCTCAAAAGGAAGATAATGATAACGACGACGAAACTTATAACGGAGACATCGAAGACAGTATAGATCCGGACGACGCCTATCATATGGTAACACAAATTCAATGGGAAAATGACATCATATGGAATGGCGATGAACTCAAACAGAAAATATTGGCCAAATTGAACGACAAGAATCACGCCGCCGGTTGGGTCCCATCCGGTGTCAATCGAACCGCTTCTGCTTTTACACAACATGTGCGCGGAAGTGTTCCGCCGACGCCTACTATAAGCAAAACCACTATAACTAGTGGTAAGAAAGGAGAGAAAAAGGTGGAGATTCAAGAGCCACACGACGACACCTGGTATTCTATATTTCCCGTTGAAAATGAAGAATTAGTGTATGGGTGTTGGGAGGTATCACTCAATTAGCTTATGGACATATTTATTGAGTTTTGATTATTATTTTATGAATAAATAATATTATTTTTATTTTTAGGATGAAGTTATTTGGGATCCGGAAGCCATTAATAAGATTCCAGAGCCGCGCATCTTAACACTTGATCCCAATGACGAGAATATAGTTCTTGATATTCCTGATGATAATGACCCGAACGCAGAACACAGTAAATCAAATGTTCCCACAAAAGAAAAGAAAGATATGGTTCGAAAGTCTCGACTACTACTGGGCAAAGCGGGTGTCATTGCAGAGCCCGAACCACTCTGCCCGCCCTCGCCTTCAAATGCAGAGAAAGATCCGTTCAATATCTCTAATGACGAATATTATAATCCGAAACTTACAACTGATGTGGCACTGAAACCAAACGTTGGCGGAAATCTGATCCAACACTCTATCCCTGCGCTGGAATTACGTCAACCATTTTTCCCGACATTTCTAAACTACCAAAGACTGAGAGCCTTTCACAGGCCGTCCCTGAAGCGTTACTCTCACGGAGCGATCGCTGACTGTCTATCTCATGGTGTGGTTCCTCTATTGAAACACATCAAACGAAAGTCTAAAATGAGAGAACAGGAAAGGCTTGCGAGTGGTGGCGGAGAAATGTTTTTCATGAGAAAACCTGAAGACTTGACCGGAAAAGATGGAGATATTATTCTATCTGAATATTCGGAAGAACACCCGCCGCTCGTAATGCAAGTGGGAATGGCAACGAAAATTAAAAATTACTATAAAAGGGTTTGTTTATAGTTTGTTAGATTTAATGGAATGCCATTTCAAATATTCACTAATTTAATTAATTATTCAAATATTTATTGCAAACATTTATTTAAAATAAAACAAAATTTAGAAACCGGGTAAAGATACCGGCGCTCCTGAATATGGATTTGGTGAGACTGCGTTCGCACACACGTCTCCATTTCTCGGGAACTTAACTCCCGGACAGTCTTTACAAGCGTTTGAAAACAATCTATTCCGCGCTCCCATATATCAGCACCAAATGCCTGAAACAGATTTCTTAATAATCAGGACAAGAGAGAGGTAAATATGATTTGTTTTTTCTTTAGAAATGTGAACTCACTTTTAATTTAATGTATTAGTTATCATATCCGGGAAATAGAATCAATATTTACTGTTGGCCAAGAATTACCGCTTTATGAAGTTCCCGGTCCGAACTCAAAAAAAGCCAATAACTTTATTCGGGATTTTCTACAAGTAATAAAATAAATAACTTATAACTTATTTTAAAGCTTTAAAATGAATTGATTATAACACTGACAATTATATTTTGAATGTTTAAAGGTTTTCATATACCGATTATTTTGGAAAAGCACAGACACTCCGCGCCGTATCAAAATGGAAGACATAAAGAAAGCCTTTCCCTCTCATTCAGAGAGTTCAATACGTAAACGCCTAAAATTATGCGCAGACTTCAAGAGAACAGGTAACGGTAATTATATCCAATTTTATTAATTATCGGTTTGTATTATTGGTTACTTTGAGCACGTTTTATACGGTTTTATATTAACGCTTTGGTTTTGGGCTGATATTAACTCTTACGTTGCTTATGGTAACTATTATTGTTACGAACAATATTATAACTTTTTCTATTATTTAGGAATGGATTCCAATTGGTGGGTATTGAAGCCCGAGTTTCGTCTTCCCACTGAAGATGAAATTCGAGCTATGGTATCACCTGAGGCCTGTTGTGCGTACTATTCAATGATAGCCGCAGAACAGCGTCTAAAAGACGCGGGTTATGGAGAAAAGTTTATGTTTGCTCCCGAAGACATTGAGGACGAAGACGTGCAGATGAAAATGGATGATGAGGTGAAAGCCGCGCCTTGGAATACAACCAGAGCTTTCATTTCTGCCATGAAAGGCAAATGTCTGCTTCAGTTGGCCGGTGTCGCAGATCCAACTGGTTGTGGAGAAGGTTTCTCTTATGTTCGCATTCCTAATAAACCACAACAATCAAAGGTTTTTAGTTTTTACAAATTAGGAGTTTATAATATATATAATATAAATAATTATATAAATTACTTGAATTACAGGAAGAGAGTCAGAAAGAAGCGGCGCCTAAAAAGACTGTCACCGGAACTGATGCCGATCTTCGAAGATTACCACTAAATCAAGCAAAACAACTATTGAAGAAGTTTGGAGTTCCAGACGATGAGGTAATTGATTTTGATTAATCACTACTTTTGCTTTAATATGAAGTAATGCGCTATTTGTGAAAAACTCATTCCTTTTAAGCTAATTTGATTAAACTTTTTGTAGATACTGTACAGTATAGTACCTGTAATTACTATTTTATTGGTATTGATAAAGACTTGATTCTATGTATAGACTGTGTATAAGTAATGTTAAAATAACGAACTTTTCAAACTTTTGTTAAACAATCTGTTGACTTAATATTAAAAACTGAGAACAAATCAATTAAATATGAAGTAATTGTGCTGAGCTGTGCCCTACTGTACTTCAGCTGTACTCTACTACAGTCTAATGTTTAAGTTATACGGTATCATAGGTTTTAAGTTATAACTTATAAGTCTATATCAATGCGGTTTTTGAAAATGACTACTTCTCTATAAAATAAAGAGTGAATAAAGCTTTAAGATAACAAACTATTGACTTATTATTCAAATGAGTTAAAGGTTTGTTTACTATCTTTATAAACTTATTAAAGTTATAGAGAGATAGAGAGGTAGTCTTTTCAAAAAGCTTTCAGCAATACATTGACATAAAAGCTATTCTCTAAATGTTACTCAATATAAATAGATTAAAAAACTTTCGCGTTGGGAAGTGATTGATGTGGTTCGGACACTATCTACAGAACAGGCTAAACAACAAGGCGAAGAAGCGGCCGACACAATGAGCAAATTCGCGAGAGGCAACCGGTTCAGCATTGCTGAACATCAGGAAAGATATAAAGAAGAGTGTCAGCGGGTATTCGAATTGCAAAACCGTGTGCTCGCCTCTAAAGAAGAGTTGTCTACTGATGAGGACGAGAGTGAAGAAGAAGATTCAGATATTGAAGAAATGGGTAAAAATATTGAATCAATGCTCGCAAACAAGAAAACAAGTCATCAAATATCGCAAGAGAGAGAAGAAGCAGAACGAAGAGAACTTCAGAAGTTGATTTATGGCGAAGAGTCGAGTCAGGGCGAGACCAAAAAGAGAAAACTTGATGCAAGAGATGATGATATGGACGATTCAGTCAGTATGAGCTCTTCTGTGGGCCGAATACTTAAGATATACAGAACTTTCACTAATGCTGAGGGAAGAGAATACGTTAGAATAGAAACTGTGCGCAAACCTGCAGTTATCGATACTTATGTTCGAATTCGTACCACAAAAGATGCGTCGTTTATAAAACAGTTTGCGGCCGCTCTTGACGACCAACAGAAGGAAGAAATTCGTAGAGAAAAGCGTCGAATTCAAGAACAACTGAGAAGATTGAAACGAAATCAAGAGAAGGAAAAGTTGGCGATCTCTATGAGGAATCAGATGGGAATCGACACTTCCATTAGTAGTGAATTTTCCACTTTATTTTCATCGTCCACATCCACACCCACTAAACCACCAAAAGAGCCAAAGGTTAAGAAAATCAAGAAAGAGAAAGAAACTAATGTGAGGCTAAAGTGTGGCGCCTGTGGAGCTGTCGGTCATATGAGAACCAATAGAGCGTGTCCTCAATATAAAGGAACAGATGCTGTACCACCAGTTCAGGTGGCGATGACTGAAGAGCAGGAGGAAGAAGAAGAGCGCCACGGACTCAATGAAGACCATTTGGTAAAAGTGGATGAAACTAAAGTAGTTCTCTCCAAGTCTCTCATCAAACATATGGATGAAGTGAAGAGTAAAGCATTGAAATTGAAAATACCTAAAGAAGCGCTGGCAATGAGGCGCAGAAGAAGAGCAGGAACTGTCGATCACTGCGATTATTTACAGAAACCAGACTATAAATCAGCCAATAGAAGACGTACTGATCCACTCGTGACCTTATCTGGTATTTTAGAGGAAATATTGAACAAAATGCGAGACTCGCCTGACGTTCAACTCTTCCTAATGCCCGTCAATTCGAAAATGGTTCCCGACTATTATAACTATATCAGTGATCCCATGGATTTGCAAACCATGAGGAATAAGAACAAAGAAAAGCGCTATTCATGTCGGGTTGACTTTCTTCAAGACGTCGAAAAAATAATAAAAAATTCTGAGATATATAACGGAACTAATCATTCGTTAACATTAAGCGCTCGCAAAATGATGGATATATGCGTTCAAATGTTTCAAGAAAAAGAAGAAAGACTTGAGAAAATCGAGAAAGCAATCAATCCCTTGCTTGACGACAACGATCAGGTGGCCTTCTCTTACATTCTTGAGACTATAGTTACACAAAGACTCAAATCAATACCTGAGTCGTGGCCTTTTCATAAACCTGTTAATAAGAAGTTTGTTAAGAATTATTACGATGTTATTGAAAATCCTATTGATTTGGACAGCATTGAGAAGTTTGTTTCTGATCATAAATATCAGGTTCGCGACAAGTTTTTAGAGGACATCGAATTAATTTATACCAATAGCTTAAAATTTAACGGAACTGATAGTCAGTTCACTAAAAAAGCAGCTGAAATTGTAGAGGCGGCCAAACTGGCTTTGACTGAATTTGACGAACAGCTGACAACTCTGGAACAGGCGATCTTTGACGCAAAGGAAAGAGCTTTAGACGACGCAGAAACTGATTCTGTCATTACTGGCATTTCGAACCCTGGTGGCGAAGACTCGGTTTCTCTGATGGGTGGAGATATGATGTCAACTCGTCCGCCATCTTCTGCAGCGCTGAGCTATAAGGGAGACAATGACGACAATGCGATGGAGTTTTTTGATGAAAACAGTGAAACCAATCCATTAGAACATAAAGGCATAAGAGATGTGGTCGCAAATGATCTCGAGATCACTCCTGATAACAGTGATAGCGATGAAATGGAAATCGTTGCCAATGAAGAGGAAGATGTGATCGACGAAAGCTATGATCCCTCAGAGTTCTTACTCGAGAGCTTCTCTCGTCCAAAGCCCACACCAGTGCCGACCCATTCGAACACATATTCTCCACAAATATCTCATTTCAGACCAGAACCAGATCACGTCGACGTCATTAAAGACTTGGCAGTTTCTGATTCTGAAGATGAAGTCGACCCTGCTCTCACTCTTCAAACCAATGAAGAACGTAATGACGATGACGACGACGACTTGTGGTTTTAATTGTCATCAAATTATTTATAATTTATATATAATTTATTTACTTAAATGTTAATAATTTTTTATCCAAAAGTCTGAATTAATTAATATTAATATTTGTAATGTTATTGTTATGTCTGTGTGAACGAGCTTTCAATGAGTTTCATTTGACTTTACAATTATTTGATTGACATTTTCATGTCATCCAATCATTTGTTTATTATTTCCCACAAGTTTTGGAAACTTTTTTAGTTCTATTTCTCTTTTTATACTATAATTTATTCAATTAAATGAACGCTTGATATAAAATGTAATTTTGTTAAAGAATTATACACACAATAAAACAGATTTGTATATATTATATTATTTTAAATAAATTTAAACTCATAGATAAGTGAAAATAAAATAGATTATTGTCAAAGCTTTTCAATCAGTATTTAGTCGGAGAATTTGGACCTCAAAAAGGATGTCATTTATAGGATATTTCGAAGGGTATTGATGACAGACCTGTTATTTATAAAATGAGTGAAACCATCAGTTCAAACAAAAAGTTTAATGCCGGTAATTATATGGCTTTGCAATTAAATTACTTAATATTAATTTGGTTTTTAAATCAAAGATTTGAGTAGATTTTTATCTTTTTAATGGTTTAGGAATCGATAGCAGCCAAAGAGAATGCAATATTAAACTTGGATGTGATAGTATTGAAGAGAAGTTAAAATATGATGAGGAACGAAACAGACTCCGACCAACACGTTTGAAAGTAGAGATTTACCTTAAACCTAATGGAAAGGGTGTCAAAAGTAAAACGTTTGCTATCAATCGAGAGCATCTCAATGGCAGAGCTATTTATGACTTGATATCACATTACATTTTCCTGAAAACAACAAATTCCAGAAAATGCGAGAATCTTTGGCTACAAAATAACTGCCGATAAGTTTGAAAGAATCCAACAAAATATGCCGAATGACACACACAGACGATCGAGTGTGAGGACTGCTCCTGCAGTAGAGAACTTGTTTTATTAGTTCTATTAATGCAATTAATGCTGTTGAACCCGTTAATTGATTGAATGCGTTGTATTGGCGCCAATATACAAATCACATTATTTATGTGGAATTTGGAAAAATGAAAAGTTGTTGTTCTTTGCGCTTTTCATTTTTACCCCAATTTCTCGGCTCTCATTATGAATCACTTGCATACAGTGCAATGCATCTAAACTTGTGCTTTAAATGCATACAAAACTTCTATAGTCAGGTTTCTTTTCTTTAGAGTTGAGGCAATTATTTTAGTTAAATATTGGACGAGTTATAAAAAAATCTATCGAAAGCCGAATAATTACAAGAATTGTTAATAAAATTGTAAGCTTTATTCAGTTGAAATAACAATTATTTTGCTATTTATTTCTAATAAAAAGTTAATAATTATTCAGTTTTAGAATTATTAAACCAACTAAAAGAATAGTGGTTTCGGTCACCATTTGATTATTCTCTACATTTTGATCTCTGAGAAATTCAACAATACGTAAGTTTGAGTGTTTGAAGTTTTATTTTGAATAAATTATACAAATAGTTAATATCTGTAACTTTAGACCATTGGCCGGTTCCCAAACTCTAAAAATAGTTTTATATAAGCAAATAGTAATTCCAGAGCTAAACACTAACACTTCTGAAGTTCAATCTGTAAATACGTGTGAATACCATTTAACCGAAAAACCAATCAATGGTTTGCACGTTTGCTTTGCTTTTTTACCACATCTTAACAATTCTGATGTTAAGCTTTGAATTGATTACAATAACAACAGTAAAGTGAATGGGGATAAAGCTATTGATACATATACTGTAGAAGGAAAGAATCATAAATATGCTGTTATTAGAAGTAAAACTGTTTGAAGCTATCATTTCCTCACAATATTGAACATACTGTAATGTTTTTTAGCTTATTTTAAACTTTTTACAGGTCTTTCGCCTTATTCTTATTTAAAGGATAAAATCATTTTTTCTTCAATCTTCCGGTAAATACAAGAACTGACTCTAATTTGTTGAAAGTTATAATTGGTTTGTAATCTTCTAATTATTATTTGAAAATTAGTTAACATTTACAGATCATAATTGAAAATAAAGTCATAATTTGATTAAATAAATAAAAAATATTGATATTTATATGAATTGTAAAGCTTTGGGAAAATAGTTTCAAAAGCTTTAACACTAAATAAACTTATTTAATAAAATAATTGTATTGATTAAAAACATAAAATAAGAAATTGTTTTATTTTATGAGTTAATGTTTTTTCGCATTTCAGACTAAAAATTACTCCCATTCGAAAATTCAAAACTTTTATAAGAAATGGTCCGCAAAAACAATTATGATTTAAAAACTAATCATTGCACACATTGATGTCGATTGCTTTGCAGTACAGGTTTATCTCAAGCAAAATCCGGAATTGAGAGGACTTCCGTGTGCAGCAGTTCATAAAGGATTTAATGCGAGGTATTCTTTATTCTATTAATACAGAATATTATATTGTGGCGAATCGGGTCCTCAGCACTTACAACCGTTCTCTGAGCCTATAATCAATACTTCTATTTGCTTACATTTATTTAAATCACAACTTAATTCCCTTTAAACAACATTATTATTAAAAATAATAATGAATTTAAACAAAGGAGTGGAAGTTGAAGTCCTGCTGAAATGTATTCACATTTAATAGATTTTTGTTGGTTAAGTACTGAATGACATCAGTTCTATATTATTGTAATGAACTAATGCATTATATGTGATGAAAGTTTAGTTCAATTATGAAATAGGATTTATATTTTATACTTAAACCCAGAGATAAATTATAAACAAATGTTTTCTAGAACTGTTTCCGTGAGTTAAGAGGCAAAAAGACGTGGTGTAAGAGCAAAAGAGCCGATGAGAACTAATCAAGTCAAGCAATTATGTCCCGATATCAAGTTCTTAACAGTTCCAGAGAAATACAATAAACCTGACAATCATCTCATAACAATTGCAGAACAGATACTGGACGTCATCATTGATTATGTCGAGAAGTCAGCAAATATGATCACTATTGAAAAGAACTCAATGGACGAGTTCTTTCTCGATCTGACAAAACTTTGCAAAAAATATTGTGCAGAAAATACGAGATATAATTATCGTTATTTGCATCGCATGAATGTTGTGGTCTCACGAAGAGTTAAATTTCTATTAAGTAACAAAAATGGTATGAAAGGAGACCTTTTAACTCATGGGCAGGTATTATCAGCAAATTAAGACATGAAATTGAAAAAAGACTGGATATCAGACATCGGCCGGAATTAGTTATAACAAACTTCTCGCAAAGACGACGTGCGGTCTCAACAAACTCAACAGAATGACTATTATTAAAACAAAACCTGGAATTGCGAAGGTTTTTAAAGATCTCAATGTTAATAAAATAAGTGGATTAGACCATGAATATGGGGATTCAGTTAAACGACGTTTGAATATATGACGTGTTATACAATTACGTAGATATAGATTTTTGATTAATTTGTCGAAAAGACAACCGTTTATAGACTTATGGAAAGTGGCGCGAGGTATAGATCAGTCCTGTTATTGACAGAGGTAATGGTTTTACTGATTAAATATTAAAATAGAAAATTTATATTTTAAATTCATTTGATTTAAGGCTTAATTGTTGAGAAGACCAAAATATGGAAAACATTGCTCAATATTTAAGGGCAGAATTTAATTTAACGCCTGATCCTAAAAAACAACCAAAGAATAGTCTCGATATTAATAATAGGCCAGAACTGAATGCAGAATCGCCTAAAAGAATCTTAAACATTATTACGTTTAAATTAAGTCCTGACCTATACAACTGGTATAACATCTATTCAAATATTATGGAAAAGGCTTTTCACTTAATTGACGGAAAAACTATTTATGGAACTAAATTTACTGCGAGTCATGAGTCAGACACCAACGCCTCTATACCAACGACGACGACCAAAATTAAAAAAGATTGGCTCCAAGAGTATTACGATAGTTATCACTATTAACTTTTTAATTAACTTTATTAGTATACAGTATTCATAAACCATTTGAAAAAGATTTTTATGTTCCTAAATATTGATCTAATCAGAAGAGTGGCGCTCAACATAGATATCTCTCAGTTAAATGAGTTGTATTTATGTTGAACTCAACTCTAGTTTATTAGAGTTTAATCAATACGAGGGACACATTCTTCTTATATCTCATTTATTAAATTATTTTATTTTATTATTTTTATGACTATTTTAATTGATTTTACGTTATATTACTTTTACTTTATAATAAATAATTTTTACAATACTATTAAATACTTCTTAATAAAAAATAAAATACTAAATAAAATACTATGAGGTCAAAGGTTAACAAAATATTCTGTTTTCCGTTAAATTCTAAATATATAATATCAAAGATTGACATAAAACTTATAGAAATTCGATAGAAATATATTCGTTACATAAACGGTTATTAAATACAAAACTACATAAATTAATATTTATATATACTTACAGATAGTCTGTTCCGTCTGTTCAACAGACTCTGTTGGCACAAACATAAAAGGATACTCTTGAATACTACTTTTTAAGTATATTCTCTTATTTGCTTTCAAATACATTTTTAAAAATATTTTTTTGCGAGATTTTAATGAAAAATATTCTCAAATATTAAGAGTAAAATTTGGACCCATCGGTATTCTATACTTTTTAAACTGAAGTAAAAAAATGTGAAGTCCTGTTAAATGATTCAAATTTAGTATAACATAATGAAAATTATAGAAGTGTTCACTTCTGGTGAGTATAAAATAAATATTTTATAAGTCATAAAAAGGCAGTATTATTCAGATTTCAGAAGTTTTTGTGTTTTTATATTTAAATCTTGAGAGGAATCGAAATCTTTAGAAAATTGATAGACTCTGAAACATCTGATCGATAAAAGCTGTGGTCCTATTAATAGAATCAAATTTATGGTCCAAAATATTAATTGTGCGCTAAATTCTTGCGGAACTCTCTGAATATAAGGCGTACGAGAATGAAAGGATGAGCCGATATGAGTGATCTGTGCCTGCATTGCAGCGCCGGCATGAATGAGGCTCAAGTTATGAATCCATTGACAAGAATGAGGAGATATAAGCGCATAAATACTGGCCGTATATATGGGTATAAAATAAAACAAATACACAATCATTTGCATTTTGCCAAAAGGCGCCGGACTATTGGCTGTTAAGTAGGGTTCGATATATTTTAAATAATTGAGACAAATACTAATCTCATTTTGGTGTAAAACAGAGATTCCTCGCAATAATGCGATACAAATAGAGAATATTAAATACAGAATTAATAACATATCAGTAGATCTTTTGTATATAGGTTTGAACTCAATCTGATTATCGTTCGCAACACTTGTATGGCTTCGTTTGTATTTAAAGAGTTTCAGAATAATAATTGGCGGACATATAATGTATGGCAGGTATAGCATCGACGCCCAGTTGAGGCCATACTTTCCACTTACTATTGACAGCAATAATACTAACATTGAGTTCTCAATAGAGCCGAACCAATAGAGCGACACTTCATAGAAATCATTCCTAAAACAAGTATTCATTGAATTAATAAAATGAAAAAAGCAATCAAAGCAGTCATAGTATAGAGAGAAAGCGTACGCCCAAGTGATGGCTGCGATCATCATTAGATACATCGCGTAAATGCCGGTCCCGTTCCAGTAGCAGATCATCACTCCGTGCGATGAACGCAGGTATGGCTCACAGTATTTGAAGAAAGCGGTCATAAAGCCTGATATAAGTCCATCCAACTCAAGACCTGCTATCAAACTGATCACTGAAATGAACGAAAACGTCGAAAATACTGAAAAACATAACACTAACTGTCATTCCATTCAATTTAAACATCAATTTGTGTAGAATTTGATAATTACTGTAAAAATCGATTCTCTCGTGTCTTCTCTTCGTCGGTATGTTAGCTCTGGTCAGACATAAAATGATGGCATGAATGACAACAATGATCATAAATGAGAGACAAGTGATCACCAAATCATTGAATCGCATCATAAGAAGCAATCGATTGAATGCATAACTGATGGGAAGACCTGATATGGAAATCATAAACACTTGTGTCGCCACTGAAAACATTGAACGCATTTATTTGTTTTACTTTATTATTATAATAATCAACTTTAATCTCAATTAAGTCAATCGATTATTCAAAACATCATTTCGTAAACAAAACTAATGTAAACAAATGACGCAATTATTCAGTCCTTCATTTTCGTCAACTTTTTAGACCTTTTCACAAACAAAGTGACGCTAAAAGGGGCGGACAGGGGTTAACATAACTAACATCACAGACAAGTCTGGGAACTGCTGACCTATAACTGTAAATCTCGCCGATTGAATGTTAAAAAGCGGAAAATAACTTAAATACTTGAAAATAAGTGCTGAATGAATGCAATGAATGGTGAAATTATTACTTATTCAATGGGACATAAGTGGTATTCTCTTAAGAGTTGCAAATTCTTTCTGCTATTGTGATAAAAAAGTTGTTTCATTCAATCAAATTGTATAATAATCTCTGGTTAGAAAAAGTTTACTTTTAAATATTGTATTTTTAGATCAATTTTTGACATAATTATGTAATTTTATTGAACTTAAATTAAAATTACAAGTTCTCCAAAACTTTTGCTTTTGTCAAATAATTGTGAAATAATAATAATTATTATTATTTTATTTCTCTTTATCGGCTCAAAAATCAATTAAATCCTAAGGCAGTCTAACTTTTAGAACTTATATTTTAGATTTTACCTGATTTTAGAGTTACTGCACTTTAGAATTAAACTTTATTCAGACTTCAGAACATGTTTGAGAACATGATTCAGAAAAAAATTTAGATTTCATTTATTGCTTGGAAAATAAGCAACAAATAAAAAATCTTATTTCAAAATTGAGTTTACAATCGACACTACAATTACTGAAACCGTTTCATTTATAAGTAATTATGGCTAATAATTATCAATCACTTCAATTGCAATTGTCTTAAATTATTAAGTCTTCAAAGTTTCTAAAAATATAAGTAATTTTTCTTTGAGTCTTATCTCGGAGGTCATCAATAATAAGAATGGTTAAGAAATATCCTTATTATTTGAATGCTGAAAGAGTAATCGGACACTTGGATGTGGACTCTTTTGCGTGTGAGGTCAACCAAAATGATCGTCCTAATAGTCGGGGCAGACCATGCATTACATATATAGACTATGGAAAGTAGTTTTCAATATTTTAATTGCAATAAATATATATATTTGTTAAGAAATAAAGCTCTTATTGAAATGATTTTGAAGAGTGAAATAAGTTTTTTAATAATATTAATTAATTTTTATTTTCAAGAATCGTTTCAGTTAATTATGAGGTAATAGCCAAAGGCATTGATCGAAATATGACTCAAATTCAAGCCAAACGTATGTCCTGAACTGATTTGCTTTAAAGTTCTCAAAAGGCTTCCTAAGATTTAATTGGACTAAATATAAAATAGAAGAAAATAAGATATTCGATGCTATCGTTGAGTTCAATAGAAGAAATGGCGGTCTAATTATAATTGAAAAGTCATCGAATGAAGAAGTATTTCTCGATCTGACAAAACTGTGCCTCAAATATAAGGAACAAAATAGATATTACACGTCTAATAGACTTCTTGGAATGGATGTAGTCGTTGAAGGAGGAAAAAGAAAGTTCTCTTTGAGTAATAGAAATGGTATGAAAGGAGACGTTTTGACTTATGGAGCAGTTATTATGACTGAATTGTTGGATCAAATTGAGCAAATTCTTGGCTACCAATTGTCTGGTGGTCTCAGTTATAACAAATTATTGACTGAAATTACGTGCGATCTCAATAAATCGAATAAAATTACAATTATTAAGTCTAAACCCGGAATCGCCAGAATTTTCGAGAAATACAATTTCATAGATGTGAAGAGTTTCCGAGGACCAGATTGGAAATCAAACGTGAACTCAGACATTATAAATTGAAAGCATTGCGTGAATTTAGAAGGACATTAATTTCATCATTTGGAAGATTCTATGGCCCGCTATTGTGGCAAATCTCAAGAGGTATTGATAATGAACTGGTTATTGAAAAATTGAAATACAATTCCATAAGCTCTGGTCACTCATTCAGAGGAGGAGGTATTCATTTTCATATAATTTAAGAGCTTTGAAAAAGCTAGAGATGGACTCATTGTCACCCACTTCTATGCTTGCTTTTGCTTTAGGCCTCGATATAAGGAACGAGTCAGCGCCTCATTCAATCTGTTCGATTGTCAATATAATTGGTCATAAATTTATTCAAAAATTTCCAGTTTGTTTCATAAAATTTATGGAAAAATTCCGCCAAAATATTTGGTATCAGATTAATTGCGACCAAATTTAAAGACATGAATAATAATATGGCAGACATTGGGGATGAAATGTGTGACCTATCAATTGATGAGTTTGAAGACGAGTATTGATACACTTTTATATTAATCAATATGTCAGCAAATATTTGGTCAGAACAGTCTAGTCTTTAAATATCAGTATTAATATAAAGTCTGTTTTTATAACAATAAAATAGATGAATACAAATGAAATTATGCCAAAACTAAGTTCTAAGTTATACTCTTTAACTATTAACATCATTAACATAATGAACTTAATGGACATAACCTATGTTCTAATGTTCTAATTTAAAAATCAAATGTTGTGAGTTTGTGACAAATACTATATTTTCTAAACTATATTCAATTCAAAATTCAATCAAGTTTTAGAAAGTTTTGTCTCTTCCAAGTGTCTGATATATAAGACTAACTTATTTTAAGTTTAAAACAATTTATAAAAGTTTCTAAACATATGATAATTAGTGAATATTTGTTTGAATAAGATTATAAAATATAAATATGTACAGTATTACATATAAAATCTTTCTAAAAATATAATTTCTTTTGAATATTTGTTTTACTAAATAAGTAAAAAAGAGGTAAAGTTTGTTCAATAAAAAACTTAAAACGTTTTGAATGAATGAAATGAGCTCTAAAGTAAGTGCCAATATATTTGTGTCTTAATTATTTGATTAAATTAATCTAAAAATAGATAATTTTAATACAATAAATAAATTAAATTGTAATTTATTTGATAATCAGTACCCTATAAACTGTATATTATATATCTATATAAACAAAATGATTAACACTTAAACTTTAAAACAATTAACTATGTTATACAGTAGAGGGGAGATTGTCAGGTCGCGGAGGTTTCTGCAGTATTATTACGCCTTCTTTTCTCTTTTTTCTATATTCTTCTTCTATAGTTTTCTTCATATTTTGGATCAAAACTCTGGGATCAGATTTTGGTAGTTTAGGACAACTACACTTATCTCTTATATTAATAGCTGAGTCCATCAGTGAATCTAAATAAATATATCTCGATTCATGGCTCGGATGTGTTGATAAAAATTCTGCTTTAACTGGGATTTGAGTATCATCTGAAGACAAATGAATGCCGTCAATGTTCTCAATGATTGACATTTTATGCCAGAAAGCACTGGTCTCTCTCACATCAAAGCACGCCTTTGCGGCCAACTCTAACCCAACGATATCAGCCTCTGTTTCAAGCATTCGATTGTAAGGCGTATCCAATATTAATCTCATAATAAATCGAGATATGGTTGTAGTTATTGCTGCTGTAAAATCAGTTGGCAATAGAGCCCAAACCGCACCGATTATGCAAATGAACACCAAATCAATTAAGTGCGCGTGACTTACCTGTAGATAAACAGTAAAAGTTTATAAGATTATAATTAAATAATATTGAATGGGTCGGACAGCACAGTGTAATGTTGTACATAAAAATCTGATTGAGGTTTAAAGGGAATCCAAACATAATATAAGAATTGAAGTAACTTTACAGCTGTTGACCTTAAACTATATTTAATTAACGAATAACTGAGAACACCAAAGGATTAAAAGTGATCAATATGTTTATGGCAGTGAAAGGCTCAGAAAAAGTAATCAAAAGTAAAGACTATATCTTTTGTATATAGAATAAAATAAATGGACAGCAATACACATGCGGTAGAAATGAAAAAAGGAG
The DNA here is from genome assembly GCA_034697665.1 of Nanhermannia comitalis. NCBI lineage: Eukaryota > Metazoa > Arthropoda > Arachnida > Sarcoptiformes > Nanhermanniidae > Nanhermannia > Nanhermannia comitalis. The sequence goes on from JAQGAM010000003.1 coordinate 23,716, forward strand.
TCATACGAGTTCAGCGCCGTGAGCGAGCACTGCGTGTGCCATTTCATGCGCTAATATGACACCCAATTGTTGGTCGTTATCACATAAGGAGAGCATTCCTGTGAACACAAATATCTGACCGGTAGGCATAACAAACGCATTCTGAACATTTTGTTCATCGATTACAGATATAGACCACTCGTGATCATGAATTTGTGGCAAATCGTTGTTACCGTTTAGTAATTGAGTCGCTATTTGTGCCACTCTTTTAGACATTGGATGAGTGTTTGGCAGCAATTTACTCTTAAACAACTCTAAATGCACTTCAAATTCATAATTATTGATTTGAGTCAATTGCTTGGGAGTGAAAGCTATGAATCGTTTGCGTCCTGTGATTGGCGTTTCCTGAATATGAGTCGTATAATAAAAATAAAACGAAGCCATCATTGAAACGAAGACAAACCCAAACTTCCACTTATGTCTCGCAAACCAATTGACCATTAATTGTCGCTTATTTGGAGGCAATTCTCGCCACCACTTACGCAATACTCTTATATATCAAATAATTAGTATTAAAAACTTTTAAGATATGAATAATAATAATAATTATTAGTAATAGATTTGATGCAAACCTTCCCGTAAAGATCGCCACCACTTTTGCCACTTGTCTTAAAACGATAGCAACCACTGGATTATACCTTTTGGCCGATGTTTGGAATAAACATTTGGATTCAATTCCAATCAAATTAATTGACTTTTGCTTATAATTCATTTGAATAAAGTTTGCTTTTCTTAACACAACTGAACCCACATTTTGTTGACATCTATTATAATAATTTCTATTAATTAATTGTCGAATAGTTTGCGAACTATTTCTGTTCATATATTTAAATAATATACGAATCGATGCCATTATTTATTTAATTAAATGAGTTATTGTTTAAGTTTAAGTTAATTTCAATGTTTTCATTACTTTTATGGGAAAATAGTTTACAAACACAACAAACACGTGATTCACATCTCATTCATATCTATGTTTAAGACTAGAGTTTGAAATATAAAAAATATACATTTATTTAAGACTATCAATAATATGAATATAGAATCTAATTTTATTTTAATTTATAGTTATAATTGTGAAAAAGTTATTAATTTATTTATTTGTTTATTTGTTAATCATTATAATGAATTGTAAAAGTAGTTAAAGTTTGTCATATGTTCTCATTATATAATTCCTGATTTAAAACTATATGAGAGTAGGGTTTGAGATGTGTTTGAGATGTGTTTGAGATGTGTTTGAGATGTGTTTGTTTGAGATGTGTTTGAGATGTGTTTGAGATGTGTTTGTTTGAGATGAATAGAAAAGGGGTTTTAAACACTTCAAACAAATGAATGTAAAGTTTTAATTCCCTTACGAATAAATTGTAATTCAATTATCAAATACTGTTTTTCACAAGTGGTTAAGCATTTGAATGGTTGGCTTTAGTCAAACAAATTTTGAAGGCGTATTCATTTATTTCGCTAATTCTTTAAAAGAAGACTTAAATACAATAAACATAGTACTAATCGTACTAATAATATTCAATAATAACAATAACTTTTAAATATGATATAATTTCTCTTAAGTTTTAATTTTTACTAAACTTTACAATTCATAACTATATTGAATAAAAAGTTTATAACTTAACCACAATCGCAAGTTTGTGTTATAATAATTAATACAGAATTTAAAATTATTTCAAGTTTTATAACATAACAATAATTTTGAAACTTATAAATAAAATATAAATTGCAATTATATTAATCTTAATACAAATATAATTGAAATCATTATTGAAACCACAATTACCACTTCATATGTTGAGCCCATAACTCTTGAAGTTCTGTTCCAGCAAATAGTTGCTTAACTTTGTCATCAACTAAATCACTCTGAGCTTTATTAAAATGACTTTTCCAGTCGCCGACTATGCCTTTTCTGACCAGAGGATTAAAATTGAGCGCAGGTTTCATATATTCAACCGTAGAAAATTGCAAAACTTTATCCAATAGTAATTCATTATTTTCTTTCAACTTAACAACATATTCGTCTCCAAGAAATTGTCCAATTTTGAGAACAGCTTCTCTTGTGTTAGTCTTCATCTGTTCGTAAACCAAAAAACAGAAATTATGATCAAATCTATGCGACCAAAAAGAGAGCACGTGTTCAAAGTAATCTCCATAAGGGACGTGACCATTAATCCATTGGTCGAAGAATTCATTGAATTCAAAATCACGTCCATTTTTATTTGAGGATAACTTTTTCAAGTAATGATAGAACGAAACGCAGGCGTCTTTCGGATTCCTAAACACTATTAAATACTTTGTCGACTCGTTATAAGGCATTAAATCAAATGAAAGATGAGTTTTGATAATATTTGGATCAATAGATGAGTTGAGGCAGGCACTTCCTCTCATCTCGATATAGGAGTTCATTATTATTTCGATCTCATTCTCGTGAGGTTTCCCATCATTTAGTATAAGAGATAAGATCTGTTTAGCCCAAGTCGTACCACATTTAGGATAAGTGACAACTATTATATCACAACTTTTTGGTTTGTAGTTCAGCGCAAAGTCTATACATTGCGGCGAAAAACTGGCCGGAAATCGAAATCCGTTTATAGTTTTGTAGAATTGATTCGATTCTTCAGACATTACTAAACACTTGAGATTACAATTTTTTAGTGAATATTTTTGGTTTTTATTTTTGACGTTTATATCTTTCAAGGACTTAATATTTATGTGATTTATCTGTTGTTTCAATGGTTTGATGGCTTCATATGATTAACAATTATGTCACAGGATATTGTCGTCATTGGTCTGCATCACAAAGATGTTATGTTTGAAAACTTTTTATCAACGTAAACAATAGCGAACGAATTACATGCAAATTCACTCTCTATTATGTCTATAATGAAAAGCAAATTCAATAAATGTTTTTATACATTTATGAATGTTAAGTGATTTTGTTTGCAAATACTCAAGTCATTGGAATTTCCTGTTTAGAAACCAGTTTCAATGTGAATGTATATCATTTCTCTTTTGGTTACCTTTAAATAAAAAAACTTGTTTCAAAATTCTATACCATTTAATTGACCCAAATATGTCTGTAACTCTTTAAAGAAATAAATAAACACTCGACTCGACAATTGAAATAGAGTTTGTGTGTTAACTGTTTTTTGAAAGTGTGGACAATCAATGGTTTTATAAAATATAATAATATACAATATTTTTTGATAATTTAGAGAAAATAAAAACTCATTCAAGGTTTTGCATTGTATTGCATTTGCATTGTATTGTGTTTTCATTATAAGTAGAGAATAGGTTTTCGGAGAATCAAAAAGTTTAAAATCGGAGGTTTATTCGGACGTAAGTAAACTCCGATAGATTTTACAAAAATTGATCGGTTATATTCGGATTACAAAATATAGCATGAGTTTAATACATAAAACAATTAATTATGAAAATTATTAAAAATTAGTAAAGATATGTTGATAATCAGTATTTCTTAATTTACTGAAATAGCGTTGGCATCAATATCACACATATGTGATACCATACCATACATTATGTGATTCTGTAATTTTTGGGCAAATTTAGATCATTTTCGGGCAAATTCGGATTAAGAGAATATAAATCCGAAAGATATTTCTCTAAATCGGAGGACATATTCGGATTATTCGGGGTATCCGATGGCAACCCCTCAAAACTTATTTTCTAATTATAAACTATTATACAGTATTATATTTATTTATGTAAAGCTATAATTTTTGTAAATCTGTTCAAATAAGTAAATCATTAATTTTCACAATAAGTCATGACATTGAATATTAATTTATTTAACAGTCATTCAATTGACATTTCCATAGATCTGTTCCAACAATTTTGTTAACATAATAATCTCTTTCATCAAAAATCCATTTTATTCTACAATCGCATTGAATTATATTAGAAGATCCTAGATCTATCAGATTATAGGGATATAATTCCAAGAATGGTCTGAAAACTGATTCATAAAGAGTTGTAATCTTATTCTCGAAAAGTCTGATCCAAAGAGGTCTTCTAATTTTGGTGAGAGATAGTGTATCAAAACTTGTTTCAGTCAAAGGCACTCCTTTATAAAATAGATTAAATGAGTATTTATAAAAGTTTTACTCCAATTATTAAAAAATTAGATTTAAGTTAACATAAGACGAGACTAAAGACTTTGATTAATTTTAAAGTGATTGATACCCTGAAGGAATATTTCAGATTTTTGATCGCATCGCTCTTTTATGGTAAATGTATTCTTTTTGATTATAGTAAACTTATTCCTAGTCATTACCAGTCTTGTTAGGTTTGGCATATGATAAAAGGCAAACTCTCCTATTGTCTCAATCGGTGATTCGTCTAAATATATTATATTTAATTTATTAAATTCTCCATTAATTGGATGAAAAGCATAATCTGGTATTGAAGTTAAATTAGTTGCAAATAATCTTATCATTTCTAGGTCTGGACAACGACTCAAAGCGTCAAAAATATCTTTTTGTTTAGAGCCAGCATTAGATAGTGGAGTGTACTCTACAATAAATCTCTTGAGACGAAAACTAGATCTCACGAAAGCTAACGGATCAATATATTCAAGATTCGGATTATGAAATAAACCAATCTTTTTATAAGACAAAGCAGATTAAGTTTTTTATTATCTGAAATAGTTTCTTACACTTTCGAAAGTTATTTCTCCAAAAACATTTGCCGGCAATTCCTTCACTTTAGTGTTCTGTAAATGAATGGAATTCCAATTCTTTTCTCCATTCTTAACATAAATGTTTAATTTGTCGAATAAATCCTTTAAATTGAATTCAGTGGTGATATTAATACAACTGATTGAGTTATCTTTGCAAACACAGGGATGAACAACTTGCTCTTCTGGGCATGAAGTTGAAGATAGTTTTAAGATAATTGAAAACAAGACAAGTTTTTCTGAATTAAAGGATAATAAATATGTTTTTTTTAATTAAAATATATTCAATTTTCTAAATCTTAAATTTAATTAATAAAAGAAATTTTGATTTTTAAAATATATTGAAAATAAAAGAATATAGTTTATGGAGTCTATTATTACTTACTAATCATTTTAATTGAATTTTTATTTGGAACAATAAATCGTTAAGTTTATGAACTGGATCTTCAATACCTAAAATGTTAGCTTATATACGATAAATAGCTGGCAATTGTTTCTTAGAAACGAAATTATGCATATTTGAGTTTATACTTGAGATTTCATAGTAATTCATTAGAAATAGAAAATCTTCTATTTTAAAAGTCGTGCATAAGTACCACTAGGGCTGGGCCGGTGCCATTAGTAACCGGGTGAGTAACCAGGTAACTATGAGTACTCGAG
>JAQGAM010000004.1:0-28531 GCA_034697665.1 Nanhermannia comitalis
AATAAATAATAGTTTTATCATGTTTTTTGTTTTTTGAATACTTAGTTATTAAAGTGTATAGTTTTATAATATATGGGTTTGGCTTTGTCTGTGTTTATGACTCCGAGTATAATATTCAATAATTCTATCGAATAATTATCACAATAATTGAAGGTTAGATTTTTCCTGAATTAATTTTGTCATTTCCTAACGCAGAGCATTTCAAAATGTTATATAAGTATGAAATGTGTGAAAATCTGTCATATACTGTTATATTAGTATGAAATCATGTCATATTGTCGTGATATTGATTTTATGTGACACAAAATTTTGCATAATTTACTCATTAGAATCAATTTCATTTATAATTTAAATTATCAAATAATTTTCAGTTTGCTCTGCCTTAAGAAAAATTAATGAATAATCTACTGATCAATAATACAGTAAGGCTTAAAGGCATTTATTAAATAAATTTTCTCTTATGAATAATAAGCATAATCGGAGAATCCCATGAATTGAGTGAAATAAGTATAAAACAAATGTTGAAACTATGAGAAAAATGATTTAAAATTTAGTTTAGTAATGTCTGTTGAAGCCAAACCTCGCCTCTAAAGTTTTAATAACATTGCAGAGAACGTGCAACTCTTAATTTAGTTATTGTTTAATATAGGGCACGACTGCACCACTAATACACTTGAAAACAACTCACTCTCCCACGTATTTTGCTATTGCATTACAATAATAATGATTATAATAATAACAGTATTATAAATGATAAAATGCAGATCTAAACAATGATTTCCAATCAGACAATTATTATGCTTAATATACCAATTATTAAGGTTATTAATCAATTGTTTTTTGCTTTTCTCCCAATATAGTTACAAAAAGCATTGACTTCATGGGACAATCACACTTGTGTTGGTAAGTTATTTAACTTTCAAGCAATCAACTTTTGCAGACCTTATGCTATTTACCTCTAAAGAGGGGATCATATAAACCATAGGTTACACCAAGTTATCTTTCAATAGACTTTCATGCTTTGCAACATTTAAAACGATTTTAAATAATTGACTTAAAGTATTTCAGAGATTTTAGATTTTCGATAACCCTATCTATGAGTTCGCAATAAAAAAATATATACTGTGTATAAAAGTATTTGAACTGCGAATTCAATAATTTTTTCATACCATTGAATTATATACTATTTATCAATGAAAGAGAGACATTGTTATTATTTATTATCATCAGAAGTGTGGGCGATATCATAAGGGGAGTGAAAATGCATTTAAGCAGACGGATTATTTATTTAGCTCACGGGTTAACTATATTTTTCTTCTAAATTACTGACAAAGGATAATATTATTAAAGAATCGATTCAACGAAAGTCCATTTTGAAAAGTGTTACAGTAAGTGTGGAGTTAGTGTTAAAGCAAGAAATCCTGAATCTATTATTGTTGCAAAAACTATTACCTATGATAATGCAGTGAATATGACCTCGAACTTGAATTCGGACCCATTCGTGTTTAGTGTATGATTCGGCCTAATTTAGCTTCAATATAATCATAAACAGGGAGGTAATAATTACCTACAGTTTAAGCTGTATTTACATTTTAGTTTTCAATTGAACTGTTTTTTTGATCGAAATTATAGCTAAACATAAGGCAATTCAATTTTAAAATAACAGTATAAGTGATTTTTCTTTCGGCTTAAGGTGTGTATCACTGATGTGTTTTAGGCACTATTATTTGTGTTTGTCAGGTGTGAAACGGCACACGCAATGTCTATAATTTCCTACGACCCAAAACACCTTAATTGCATTGTTTTAACCGCTTTTATTGTCTTTCTCAGCATATATTTATTTATCTCTTTTTATTCCTTCACAAGAATAAATTTTTTTTTATATATAAGTATTTATGTATTTTTCATTAAAGTGAAGCTAATCTTTTTCAAAGTTTAGACTTATTTAAAATTTATTAAAATTAATGATTAAGTCTTTCAATTTAATGTGTTCTCGTTGACGATTAATATTTTTTGATTTATTATGTTTATGATTAAAAAAATTTTTTCATATTTAAATTTCAAAACTTCTGGTTATGATTAATTCAATTGGATTATAGATTGTTTATTCATTTAAAATTCTATAATAATCTAAATTTTACAGAACGATAAAAAAGTTTAAAAGTATAGGTTTTCAAATATTTAGGACAAAATTTTGAGAGAAAAAAATTCAAAGAAAACAATAATTACGAAACTGTGCTATTGTGTGATTAGTAATTTACTTAAAATTTATGACAAATTTATTCTTTATTTTTAAATATATAGTACAACTAATCAAAGTATAAATTAAGTTTTTCTTTCAAATTCTAATTCAAATACCTCTATATATTTTGAACACTTATTTTAATTCATTTGAACCAAAATAACAAACTATGCACTTCTCACTGCCCTTAATATGTTTGCAAAGAAATAAACATTTTGTGTTGGGATTTGTTGAGAAAAGAAATTGTTTTGCATTTCAATGTCTGAAAGTCTGCTATTGTAAAAATGCATAATATTTTATAAGACATCAAAGTATGAAAAGTATGTTTAATAGTGTGAGTTTGAAATTTATTACTTATAGTTATGAATTGAATCGATGAGAGAGATTGCATAAAATTTGCATTATTAGTGGCATATGTTGTTGTATTGAAAATTGCAGGAAATAAAAGCCTGTCTGTGGCTTATATTTTGTTTCATTGTTGATATTCATTTCGCTCTTATAAAACAGCGGGAATCCAGTTATAAGTCAATGAAATGCATGAGTTTCACTTCAAAATGTGCTATTTTTGCAAGTTTTAGCATATTTTCATCAAATGCTGAATCTATTTTATATACAATGTATTCAGTTATGAATAGTTATCATCTTTTTAAAAGTAACTCAAACCTATTGAATGTATACGAATAGCGCACATAAATACACAAATTTTTTTCATCAAATGTATTGTACTTCACGTACTATTCTTCAAACGCATTTCTTGCAGCGCTTATTACAACTCATAAGCTTCGAATTTGAGGGCAATCACACATTTCGCTTAACTGAGTGTTTTGTCAAATTGATGTTAAAGCGTTATATGTGTTATATATTACTTTACTTGCATAGTACTGTACAATACAATACAGTACCACAGGTAGTATTAGTATATAAAAAATAATTAAGTGCTGATCCCTTTCACACTTTAATATTATGTAAATTTATTGGGTAACACGTATTATAGAAATCTGTTATATTTACGCTCATTAAATGGCAAAGAATTAACGAAATTGTGATCTCTGATCAATCATTGTTAACAAAACCCAATATTTGTCAGGTAAATACTCTGTAGCATTGATAGTTGTTTTAAGTAATTCTATTAATTAATTAATTATTTAACGGATGAACAAAGTCTGATCCGTTTATATATACCGCTGATGTTAAATATCACATAGAAATGCGACTTTGCTTAACACACAGTTTTGAAAAATGTTCCTAAAAGAGAGGTATTTAGAATAATGTTCCCATTTTTAATAAGTTATCTAATATTTATAGTTTAGTAATCAAATATTTTTTTGATGAGTTGGGTTACAGTTTTTATGACAAGATGCCAGTGCCTTATTAATAGATTAAATTCATAACATCCTATTAATATAAATTCTATAGTTACAAATATTTTTAAGTTCAATTAATTCTTAATAGAAAATAATAGACACACATTTGTTTATGACTTTCATTTCAAAATCATATGAAATGAAATTTATTTTATTATTATATTTGAATATTGTATTAATTTTATTAAACCCTTTTTTATTGATTTGTTATCCTTTGTGAGAGTTTTAGAATTACTTAATTAGAAAAAGTTGTAAAGTTTATATATTGTACGATATATATAGTTTTGGTATAAGTGAAATGATCATGTTTTTAGTCCATATACAAAAGAAATCGGGTCAGACTGAGTCTTTCAATGAATGATGCATTTGATGTCTATTACTTTTGAATTAATAATCATTGGCTATTATGCACCACACACTCACTCTCTTTTTCTTTTCAAATACTCAACCAAACTATGGTTCAAAAAACTTAAAACTATGCATTTTACTGTTGAAGACGTCTCAACCAAATTATTAACTCAAAGGATAAGAAACTTTTTCTTATTTTTAGTAACACAATGACTTATCTGAGAGCAATATTGTAAGCACTTTAGTATAAGAAAATATACACTTATATCTCTTATGATTCACTAAAATTAGTAGTTAATGATGAAACTTATATTCGTTACTAGAATTGGAGTGGCATTGCTTTGAATTGGAATGATTGACAAGCAAACCATGTCAAAGAGAATCTATTATATTTTGATGCATCTATTTTATAGTGTTCTGTGAAATTGTATGTAATAATAATACATAATAACACTTACAGAAGTGAACCAAATTAAGTGAATACTACTTACTGGTTATTCTCTACACTATTTGGAAAATCATTTATTTTTTTCAACTGTATTAACTTTAAATCAAGTTTTACATAAAAATTTCGAGTTTTTAAATGCATTTTTTCAATAAAATTTTGTATTAATGCAATTTTTATTACTATATTCACTGGTTTGGACTCATTTTTGAAACAAAGCACCGATTTTAATGAACATTATCTTAAGAATAAGAATCAAAAATTACATTATAATAATAGGTTCTGTTGTATAATATATTATTTTAATACTTCTTCATAAGTCTAGAATTGCAATTGAAGCACATTCTGAATCCATTATTTCAATCATTTCAACGCTCTATTGCATGCCATTATTTGCTGTCAATTTTAGAGCTGTTGCCACGATTTCTTGATGAGATGCGCCGTTTTCTTGTTTCTCATCCGTAAAACGTCGATTGTTTTCATTTCCCACTTCAATTTTGACATTTGGGCTCTCAATCAGAAAAAACCAGAACTTTAGTTTTATTTTGAGACACTTTATCAATAATAATCGATTTTTTGTGAGTTCTTACTTTATTTATTATAATTATGCTCTTTTTCCTTTAATTCTTTGAAATTCCGAACCAAAAATGCGTTCTCTTTTTTTATGTTACAAATTTCAAATGTAAAATACAAGCAATTCAGGTGAAAAGCATTAATATTTATAAGTTATCGTGAAATAAATAGTGCAAATTAAAGTTGTATTTTAGACACAAACAATTCAATAAATTATAAATCTATTTTCATATACAATTGTTATGTAAGTAGTGGTACTCTATGCCCAAACTGGAGTTGATGTTATCTTGAATTATTTGGAGCTCTGCACTAATGGCTGATTGAAATATTGTCTAAAATTAACAAATGAAAGCACAATTTATTTAAATATATTGAATATATACGACCCTATTCTTGACAAACTTTAAAGTTCAACAAACTTGACTCAAGCGTATAATATTTTAGTATCATTTAAAGACACCAATTATTCTGATGTCGAAATGCTTTAAGGGGGGAATTTTGCGGATTCAACAAAAACAGTGCTCCTCTTTATCTAAATTTACTTTACATTATTTTAGGAAATTTGTTCTCATAAGGAATAGCTCGCTATAAATTTCTTTTCTCTCTTCTCTCATATCAATTTCATGCGTATATTTATGTATATATTCTGTTAGGTTTCCTCTGGAGTTCAATTAAGATTTCTCTATTATTTAGATCATAGCCATTAGTTTAGAATTTCAGTTTCTAAATGTACACACGCGAACTACAGAGTATGGGTACCAAAATTATATCATACCAGTACGGTCTAAGAGTAGGTAATCTAAAATTAAATATTTAAATATTTAAATTAAAGCTCTAATCTTTCTTAACTGTAATAAAAAGTTGATTTAATGTTGAATCGAATATAAAAACCGAAAATAACTTTTAAGATAATTTATTACCATATTATTACTACTTATATGTAAACAATTTTTATTTTTTCCGACAAGAATTTAATAAACAGGAAAACACTTAATCATAGACACAAACGCTTAGTTTAAAAACTAAATTTTTAGATTACTATCAACACAATAAATATTATGTTGTAAACTATGCTTTTCTTATAAATATCTTAAAAATGATTGCCTTTTATTTATATTTAATAATAAAGGAAGTCAAGCATTTTATTTGATTATTATTATATTATTATTATATTATTATTATTTTTATAAAACCTGCCGAAAAGTAATAAATTAAAGTTTAAAATATGGATTTACTACTATTATTACTATAAACTGAGTTACTATTTTGATTTAGTTTTTTAAAGCCTGAATAATAATTCGCTGTGTTTCCAATCTTACCATCAAATCATTAATTTGTGACCTGAAAGGATTGTCGATTACCTGCTATTGTATTGTATTTTATGCCATTATTATTCAGTAGCGATTGAATACTAGTACTTAAGCTTTAGTATCCAGTTTCAGACGTTGAAAGACTTTAAAGTTTATGTCCATAAAATTTTATGAACGTTCTGTCATCAATTCATGGATTATAATCCGATTGTTGATTCAAAACCGTTGCTCTGATTATTGTTCACCTTGAAGTCGAGTAACAACCGATTGACTTAGAAATCTATTTTATTGGAAGCGTTTATATCATATATTATTTTGAAAAGTTTTTTCTACCGCAAAGTTGAATGAGTTGAGTAAACGTGTTTCAGACTCTTTCACATTAGTTATTAGAATTGAGAAATGGATAAAAATGCTTCAAAAATAGCTGCACTCATAATAATGTATTGAACAAGAGTTATATTTAATTGAATATCTTTAAAATAACAATTCTTACTAATATTTATTTGTTAATAAAGAGTATAAGAGATGCTGTGTTTGATCGAATTTTAAGTTCCTGGGGATGAATGCAATGGAGCAATGATTGCACTGCAGTTTTGCAGTTTGTGTTAAGATTGCATAGAGTTAGCGCTGAAACTTGCATAAGAGTTTCGATGATGAACTGGTTTGCTGACCCATTTCGTATTAGCGGTGAGCTAAGCGAGTTATACATTTGTAGTTAAGCACAAGCCCTGAGTTCGAGGAGCACAACATTTACAATAAACTTTGCTTCACTTGCATCCAGTACTCTATGTTTAACTGTGTCTAATGTTGATCTGCAAAACTTGCCGAGAAGTTCAAAACTTTTAGTGTTCAACTGTTTCTTGATTTATAACAAAAAGTTTTGTCAAATTTAATTTTTTTCATAACAAGTTTGAACGGTTTGAACTGAAGTCTTATTAACAGTTTGATATTTATTGTTGACCGACAATAATTGAGAATCTGTTGCTTCGATTCAATTATATATTTAATTTAATGAACAATTGTTCGATAAATTTTGCCGATTTTTGTTTATGTTTTTCAATCTGAACTGTCAAACATCAGTTCTGTAAAAACTATTTCATTTTATAGACAGTACTGCAATCCTTTATCTCAAACTCAGTGTTATTAACTTTTAATCAACTTTTAAACCATCAATGCATACAATTCGGTGAATTAATCTTTAAGCGGATTTAAGTGAACTCTATTCTGTTTGATAGTGTGCCTACTGTGACAATACTTGCATTAACATAACTATTACCTTTTAATCCTGTTTAATAAGTCAATAAACTTATTTAATATTTTCGATAGCAGTAGTAATCAAGACAAAGCTCAATACTATGATAACTCAACTGTTCAAATAATAAACTTATACTAAAAGTGACATTAATTCAATTCCGTAAATTTATGACAAAACTTATTTTATTTTAAGGCAAATAAGTGCTATTTAACAGCTGTGCAAAGCTTTTGACTCTGAAAGTGAGTTTTGTTGAACCGTTCAATACTATTACTGTAAGAACTGGTCTGCATTTAATTAACTCAATTGAATCTCATTCATAAAATTCATATTTAATATAACACTCCAAAAAATATTACTGAGGTTCAGTTCCCAAATAATTCAAATTGGATTAAACTGTGAATAAATACTACATTTTTAAAGTAAGTAAAAATATTTGCTCTTAAAATAAATGAGAATCTATTTATTTGACTGCTTGACTAAATTTACAAATATTAATAATATATTTTTGGATAACAAGTTTTTAGGCTATTCAAAAGTTTAATACAGGTATCGTTTTATATATAGTATATTTCAGCGAACATGTTGGGCAAGTGTAGTACCTGTATAAGCATTAGTTATTCCGTGTATTTAAGTGCAGTTAAAGGTTCTCTATTTGTTTTCCCATTTTTTACCTTCAAATATATTATTTTTCAAAATATCATATTTTGATTGATTCTCATATTTGTGTAAATATAAAAAGCAATATATTAAGGGACGAAAAAACTGAGCACTTATTACTACCACCACTAGTATTAAGTTTATTATTGCTATTTAAATGATTATTTATGAGAATCCTGTTACGACATTCTTGTTGTCTGTTTTGTGAAAAATTATCTCTAACTTTAAAAGACATTTTTGACAAATGATTTTCTAGTCTGTAATTTTTTACCAAAATTATCTATTATTAAGTATATTATTAGAAGACTATTATTTTCCACTAATTAAAGGTATTTTCAAATAGTTTAGAATCCGTATTTAAATCAATTTAAAAGGTGTCCACATGTAGCAAATTAAAATCGTGAACGTTTTAACCCAAATGATCTGAAGGCATATATCAGTGGTAACAGCTTTTAATCAACTTTTTGAATAAATTGATTCAAGTCTTACGTATGCATTGAGAGCATAATTTTTATTTCAACTTCTAATATATTGTTATGATTTTTGTTTTCAAACTATTAAACAAAAATAATATTGTTTTGGGATTCGTAGAAAATTCATTGTAAAAGTAACAGAAAGATTGAATAAACAAATAAATAATTGATGAAAATTTTGAATTTATCAAGAGGTACAGCAAGAAAATGTGTGATTGAAGCATGAATGAGGCGACTACGTGTCTAGTGAGCCACTTCATTGCTATTTAATAAAATATTTATTACATAATCAGAGCTGATTTGCAGGTTTTTAGGATATTCGTTCATTTTTTCTTATTTATGTTTGTGAACGTATTGCTATTTTCTGTGTCACAACACGAGTCCATTTCTAGCATTCAATTGTTATTTCATAAATATACCAGACATATTATAGTATAAGACATGCTATATATGTATATAAGAAATGTAATCTACCTGTAAAATAAACTTTTTTAAGTTAAGTTAGATATAACTACTTATATCCCTTTAAAAAGGTTTTATTTTTAAAAGTATTCATATAACTTAATGTATATTCAATAAAATGTTGTTCACAATACATTGATAACACAGTTCTTGAATATTTAATTTCAAGATTTATATTGTATGAGGCGAACAATAATTTTCACACGTTATAAATTCAAGTTTGTGCTTAAATGAATTTCTTAGAGTTTTTATGACTTCATAAAAAAGTTAAGAATAAAGTCAAAGCTTGATATGCAATGTATTATGATTATGAAAATTGACGAGAAAAAAAAGTAGATTATCAAACTTGAATTTGAGAGCAAAAAGATTATGTATGTGTTTCAAAGGCATTAATGCCACAATACATTTTGGGATAAATATTTGGCATATTTAATGTCATAAAAATGATATATTTCTTTCAATTTTGTCATATTTGAAATGTCTTAAAAAGGAATATCTTCTAAATCAAAGTGGAGAGTATTTGCTTTTTGTGATGAGCTCTTTTCGAGTTAGTCATCATCTTTGGCCTTAAAGCATGTTTTGTGAATTGTTGATCGTGTTATCATCAAAGTATAGGTCACTGTTACACCAATTACGAGTTTGACGGCACGCTTCACTGCTCTATCTAAATGAGAAAACCCAATCTGCCCAAAGATGCTGCACATGATCTGAGGAATAAGAAATTATTATGTGTAGCGAACAACATGCTCCAGTCATGCTTTCCTTCTTTAACGGTCTTTCGTTATTTGTATTTTTTTAATGTTTCGGAGTTTAAATGATTTCTTGATTAGAATTTTAAATGACAGAGATTTAAGTTTTTATTTAGATTATCAGCTTTTAATAATTCTAATTTATGCAAACATTTATAGTGTGTTCATCTTACGAATTAAAAGTTTATTTTGAGCCTAAAATTTTTTGAATAATAATACCGAAGCTTTAGAATTATTTAATACAATAAGTTGAAGCTTTATATAAGATGAGCTGATTGTGTCGCAGATCAAGCAAAGCTCAGTCTATTTTAGATAAGCTCAAGTTTCTATTCTAAAACAGTGTCACTACAATTTTTAGCCTTATTAATGTGTGAAATTTTCTAATTATCATATTTTATTTACTGTAAACTCAATTGTATAAGATTTTCATCCAGTTTATTAATTAAATTAGTTTTGCATTAGAATCACATCTGAAATTTGAACCCATTGCCTAATACTGTATATGAACATTTCATACCTGTTCAAGACTTTCAGAAGCCCTTTATTTCTCATATTTCAGTGCAATTTACTTAAGAATTTATAATTCTATTTCGTGTTTCACAATAATTTTTTTTGACGCAAACTAAATATAATGATGACTATAATTATAATATTTTTTCTTATCGATTACTTCGCTCAAGAAATACAGCACAACCGCAACAAATGGTGAATGTTTTAGAATCTTTAATCCTTTCGGTCAAGTTCTTCACAGGTATCGAAAATAGGCCAAACATTGAGTAGAAAATCGCTTTTCTATTACGTTTATGATTACTATTCTTGTATAGTTTATTCCCTATAGTTGAGCATATCCTTAATCATATGTAGCGTTGTTATTCATTAGATTTTTAATAAATTTATTAAAAATTTTATGACTTTTAAAAAATGAAAATTTTCAATTAATTTTTTTGTTTCATTCGATACCGCTAAACAAATAAAAAAGTTCTAAAATTTCTATCAATAGAATATAATACTATATTAATTATTAGATAAAATTATAATAATTCTGATATGTTAGAGCTCAATAATTATGGGGAATATGACATTTTAGACTTAGGTGAACCTAATGTTTTTGATTATACCGCTAAATCTTAATGTTATATATTATTGAAAAAATTTAATAAATTTTTCAACGCTAATAAATTAATAATTAGTAATAATACTGTGTGTTATTCACTATCGATATAATTGTCGATCAGGTCTAAAGTGAAAATTTGACTCATTTAAACTCATATTTCTTGTGATTTTTGCAACATTTACACAAAATTGTAAAATGTCTACTAAAAAATTCATTATTTCTAATTTATGCAATTTTTTCACCTAAATTTATTTGTTAAAATTCCTTAAGGTTTCCAAAAATAATATTTTTTTCAATTAAATAGTAAAAATTGAATTAATAAAATATTAACATAAAAATAAGTTCGTTAAACATATTATTTTAAGACCTTTAAAAATAGATATGTGAAACTTTAATATATAAGTGTTTAAATACATTATATCTGCAATATATAGCTTTAAATACTCTAATATATTACCAAAAAATAATTACAAATCTCAAGTTTTAATTGAGAACAAAAGAGAACACAAATAGTAAAACAGGTACTGTATATATGGTTCTGTTTTTCACAACAATAGGTGTGTTAATCATTTTATTAAAATTTTTAGATCATTGTTGAGGTCAATAACAGATGTTTTGCTCATCTATTTGAATAATAATAATATGTTGTGAATAATTGTTGATAATAAAGGTTGATTTGAAGCAAATAAAAGATGCATTTCATATCTCATAAGCAAAAAAAGGATGCATTTTATAACTTATGATGATATCATTACACAATGAAGGCGTGGAAACACTTTCCATTATTTATACGATGAATATAAAGATAGGACTATTATGTTTGCTAAAAGTGACCCAATCTTTACATCATTTTGAAATATTATTTTAAGCATCCGGTGCGCGCAGACCAGCTTTCGCTTTCACTTTGATTTATAATAATGTTAATCGCTATCAAATGAAACACAAGCGATCAGCCGTCAAGTCTAAACTTATTGTACTATAAAAACTAAAGACAACGAACCCATTCAGAGCAAAAGTAACTTTAGACATGAACTATTTTATTGAATTCATTGGCTCTTAAATACTTGTGTATTGCGATAACAATAAGGTTCAAATTTATTATTTACTATATTTGAATAAATTATTTTGTTTGAAATTCTCTAACGATTTTGCTACCGATAATACAAACAGGTATTTTCACTTGATTTGGTTGCCTTTTTGCTATTCTTTTAGCGCAAGTTATTTGTTTGAATCGTGATTGACTTTACTATCAATATATCTAACGTGTAACTTAGGTGTAAGCACTCTGTAAGCACTAATGCATTAAGATTTTTTTAGTTGCTTCAGATAAGTTCTATCCTCCTCTTTATTATAAGTAACTCAAAGATTTTTAATGTGTGAAAGAAAGTATTTTTAGAATATTTATGACATTTTACAGTAGCGTAACCTTTCCGTATCGGTTTATAGCCATACATTTTCATGAAAATTATGTAAATCTAGTATATTATAAATAAAATTTTTTATTTCATATAACTTTATGGCAGCGATTCATGTCACAGATTCTCAACCCGACGATTACCTGTTTTAATATATTTATCACAAACTTTATTCCATTATAACATACTTGAAAAATCCAATTAAATTAAAAGATGAAAGCACTTAAGATTTGTCAATTTCTATCAAATTATACTCTTTGTCTTCAAAAACGGAAATGGATTTAGTTATTATTTTAACTTAAAGACTGAATAGTAAATATACGATACATAGTCTCCATTTGAATTAATTCCAATATTTTAAATGGAATTGGACTAAAGTGTCAAGAGAACGACCAGCTTATTGATGCCTTTGGTGTGTTATAATTTTGGTAGAGGTTGGGTTAGGATCTATCGTAAATGGATGAGATATTTTTTATTTATTTATACAGATTTATCTTAAATTATACTTTTTTTAATATTAAAGTTAGTGAAGTTTGATATCAGTGTAAAAATATTTAAACAAGAAATCGTTAATTTGATAATCAGTGACATGAGGCTAAGTTGCGACTATTTGTTACTTTTGGAACCAAACCTGACCCAAACCCAAATGCTTTTGTCAAAACTTTCAATTTTTTAGATATATTTCATAAAAATGAGAGCCAAATAAATACCAAACTATGAATTATTTTTGGCAAAACTTAAACCAGAATTAAACCAAAATTTCCCTAATTTAAAACCAAACCCAACCCATACCCAAACAGAACTGCAATATACACAATAGAACTACACCGTAGAACCAGTCACAACATTACTTGAGGCGCAGTCTATTCAATATTAATCGTAGATGCTTTACAAGAAATAATTTCAGATCCTGACAATGTACTGAATTAAAACCTTCTTTAAAAGGTATTAAATTTCCAAAAATAGGCACAAGATTCAGATAAGCCTATTTGGAATTTGATAATAAGGTGGAAAGTTTAACATAATATTTTTTGGGTTATTCGAAAAAATCAAATATAAAGAACTTTTCAAAATAATTAAGTTTGAATAAAGTTGAGAACAAAAATTAAAGAAAGGAAGCATTCATTTTATTTGATTGCTTTGTAGCCTTAAATAAAAGTTTTCTCGTTTTATTCAAACTTTTCTAAAGTCCTTTATAAACAAAAGTGCTTTTGAAATAGACTGAACAGCTTATAAAGCATAGTATAGCTTTCTAATAGAACTGTAGATATTACCTGTATATACCTCTATATTGTTATTTAATAAATTATAAGAATGTTTTTCTGTCACACATTAACCCTAATGTATCGCCCAATGCGAAGAATAACAACAATTTTCAATTTTAATAGAAAACATTACTTCAAAAACATTTTTAAGCATTTTAAATGGATCTGATTTTTTTGAATATTTATGAATACCTTAATAGAAATATATTAAATGTCATTATTGAAAAATTTTAAAGCTTTATTAAATGCAGATTAACTTATTTATTTAATATGGATTTTATTGAATATTATTTCTATCATTTCATTTATTGCCTAATTTTCAAGTTTCTCAAACTTAAACTCAGTAAACATACAATTATCATAAAAAATTAAACCTCTGTGAACATTAACATTCTTAAGATAACAAAAAAAATAATTTAATTTATAATATTTAGATAAATATTTATCCAATGTTTATATTTTTATACTTTTATTTTCTTTAAAGGTGCGATTTTTTCAAAACAGTTTTGGCATCAGTACGAAGAGTATCTTTCAAGCTTTCCCTCAACGTTGAAGTAAGTTTATTGTCATTTATGTCCGTGTTTTAAAAATATACTTTCATTCCTTGAAAAGTTATGTTTGAGTTTAGGTTTTATCAAATTTCTAATAATAAATAAAATAATTTTATAATTAACAGTTAAAATGTGTGAATTTTAGAATTACACATATTCAAAAATCTAAGCAAATCTTATTAAAATTAATTTATAACTTATATTGCCACATTAGTGCTATAAGGTTCTAACTCAAAAAATATAAGCTCAAAGATAATTGATTTCAAATGGAAGAAGGTCAATGTTGTCAAACTATTTATGTTGATAGTCTTTATGTATTATATGTAAAATTATGCAACAGTACAGTAGAAATCAAAGTAATTTTTATTTTAATTAGCTTAACAAACATTTATTTCTTTTGAAAATATATTTATTTTAACTCTTTATTCAGTGAAAATTATAAAATAAAATAAATTTAATTAGAAAATAGCCGAACGTTTTTGAGTAAATCCATACTCTTCTTTAGGGCTTTGATCTTAAAATAATAGATAAATTAAATCTTCAAAACTTTTTAACCGAGTCACTCAATTTATTTCTTTTTAATTGGAATCAATAATATATGAGTTTACTTTTTCGAGTTAGAACCTTATTATAGCTCACGTGAAGTTATAATGTATAATGTATTTTAATAATGCTGTGGAATTAATTTCAATTATCATTTTCGTTATGGAAATCATGTTAAAGATTATATCGATAGTAAAGATAAAAACTAATGAATAATATCTATCAATAATTGGTTTGATACTCAATTAAACCATTTTTATTTATTCATAAGTTTCTTAATTCATTTGATTTAATTCTTATTTTATCATTTCATGCTTGAAATTAATAATTATTATTAATAAATAAAAAGATTATAATTATCTTTAACTTAAAGGCAAAATTGATCTGTTCTACAAATAATATAAGATTCATTTCAATTGTAAATTTCTTTAAGCTTTATGTTTAAATACTTTGATATTATCTGAAACCTGAAAGAAATTGCATTAAATATCTTTGATTTGATCTTAAAATTATGATCTCATTTATTTTGATATTTTATAACTTTAAGTATTTTATGATACGTTAAAATTGGGTAAAACAGATCTTAAGGAATCTCATATTTTACAATCTTTAAGAAAACTCTAAACAGCACTAAAGAAAAAAAAAATACAATGATTTAGTTATCAATACTCATTTCCAGATTATTATTCATCTTATATTTGTTTGTCTTTATTTTGAATTAAACTATTTTTTTGAATCTCTTATTTTTGACTCCCTTTAAGACTTTAAAGATAATAAAGACGATCATGACTTAACTTTAATTCGAGTGTTGTAATGAACAGTCATTATAATTGATTATTCAAACATTTCTAAATATATTACACTTATGTATTTAGCTTTTTGCTGATTTTTGCATTTGGTTCAAATGCATATTAAGATCAAAGGGAAATGTGCTTTTACTCATATTTTAATGCATTTTTTTGGATTCAAGTTTTACATTAAATTTTTTTCAGTTTTATTAATTCAATATTCATTAATTCAAGACTTAATTCAATTATATTTTATTTATATTTATTTTTATCCATTTATCCTCATATAAAGTATTACAAAGCATCACAAAGTATTATCAATTATTCATTCATATGAATTAAGTGATTCTTTTTAAATAATTCACACATAAAGTATAAATATATTTATTATATATGAGATGTTTCGAATTTTATAGTTTGTTTTCACTCTAAGCTTTATAATACATGAGAATTATATGCAACTATCGTTTGTCTCATCTAAAACTTGTGAATGGTTAAGGTTAAGGTTACTTAATTGCTATTTAAATCATAATAACTGTGAGAATTAGTTGGACAGCATTAACAAAAAAATATTAAATGTCTTTCATTAAATCAAAAACTAAAAGGGTTTTTATAGTCCGGAAATAAATTTAAATATGTTTAATTATAACTTTATTATTAAGTTTAGTTTATTATTAACCAATTCACGTTTCCTTTTATGCCGATTTTTAAATGATTTAATTAAGGAAATCAATTAAATGGTCACTCAATGCTCATGTGAAACCTGTGTATTTTTAATTCACTTAATTAAAAAGTCTGTTTAAGAATTACTTAATTCTGTTCATATAAGAATTATCTGTAGGACATATCCTACAATTTTCGGTATAGATCGTGTTCAGTTACCGCCATTTATTAATTTTTAGAGTGATTTAAAACCTATTTATCAACCCTTTAATTAAATTGAAGAAAATTGGATTATAAAATATAAAACTTTTGCATTTTATTATTTGCAGCATTATTATAACCATTGTAATCTATCAATATTAGCAGGTATCTAGGTGATGCTTAAGGTACCAAAAAGATTTTATAATCATTATCTCATATTTATTTTTTGAGTTAATTAAGAACATTTTTCAATTCATACAAGCATTGAATGGTTCATTTAAATATTTATAAATAATGTTTTTAAAAATTATTACAATCGCTATACGTCTCAATTCATGACACTTTTAAAAATAAAATGAATTAAATATTACTTAATATATTCACAGTAGAAAACATTCAAATTTTTATAAACTATAAAAGATAATAAAGTATTTAATACTAGTATTGGGTCATTTGCTTTGTAAGTTTATTTAATAAGATTTGTGCCTCAAATACTAGTCATACAAGAATACCTTCGCTTAAAAGAGACTTTACTGAACGTACTGAACAATCATTTCTAAAAGGAGAGAAATTTATAATTTGTCTATAATTTCACAATAAGAAGTGCGAAATACTTTCATAAATGATAATAATTATACAACAATTTAAGTCAAAACCTTAATATAGATAAAAGAATCGAGTTTTACGCTAATTCTAATTTAACAGCCATTGTAATTGTTATCATTTACAGCAAATTCTATTGAGAACATACTTTTTCAGATTAGCGAAAACTACTATTTAAAAAGCAGTTATTATTCTCACTTTAATAGTACATTATTTAATACAATAAACATCGAATATATTAGATTTAAATGACTATTTAATTTTGAGTACAGGTGCGAGTGCTTGCAACCTATTTTCGGTCAATAGCCTTTATTAGAGTATTGTAATACATAGTAATCTGGCACCGAAGCCAATCGTAATTATAATACTATAAGACTTTTTAATAATTCAGGTTTGCAAAGGTTTGTAAATATTCACCTCTAATATAATACTAGTCTCGAGTATTATTTTTGGCCAAACAATACAACAAGCCGTCAATTATTATTTACCTGTTGAAAAATTTCAATCATTCTTATTTGCATTGTGCTGTTGCCATATTTAGCAAGTGCTCAAATATGAAGGGGTCTAACAATAGGGTTTCTATTTTGCACTTTTGTCTCATTCAAAGAACATCACTATTTGAGAAAATATCGATTCTGGCAAATTAAGAATAAAGTTTACCTTAATTCATGCCATCTAAACTATAATAAGGTCACAGAAGGTCATGACATTAGTATCAATTACAAACATTTTTATTATATGCTAATAAAATAAAAATTCAATTTTCAAGTCTGATCTGCCTCCAGATCTGTCTCAGAAGTATTAAATCGATTTATACATGAAAGTTACGGGTAATTACTTTGTAAATGATTCAAATATTATTGAATTATATTTTATTGACATAGTATTTGATAAGTATTCTTATGTTATAAAAGGCAATAACAAATTGTGTCAGTGGGGTATAAGTTATACCTGATATCTAACTTCAGGATATTTTAAATATGAGTAAAATATATCATTGAAAGGAATTCTTGAAATACAATTCATAGATTAATTCCAATGTAATTGTTTGGAAGTGTAATTCAAATTACACCTTGAAAACAAACTTTACCTGTTGTAAAAAATAATAGCCTAATATTACATATTAATCGTACCCAACAAATAAGTCGTGTATTGCACTTGAAATTTAAATAAAGGATATGAAACAGTAGTTCAATTCAATTGCGACATTTGGGACACAAAAACTATTTAGAAAATTAGTTCTAATAGTTTAATGCCTCTCAGCTGTACTCTGTTTTAACCATAGAATTGTTTGTAACATTTTTTGCTTCATATATATAATTATTATTCTTTTAGCTGACAGTGAGTTATTGATACAGCAAAATATTCATTTAATATTTGATATTTTTCTGACAGTTTACTTAAAGACAAACAACAAAATGAAGATGAATTCACAGTGATATGTCGTTTACGTAAAGGAGCAGCAAAACACTCGCTGTTTGACTTACTTTACATACCGGTAAGGAGTCCACTATTATTTAGAATTTTGTTTTTTAGTTTGTATTTTGACTGCGTTTTGCTTTCCCATCAATTAATTAATGATGGCTTTAATAAGGTCTCTGAGAAAATTGATACTTGAAGTGAAAAAGTTTAAAATTAATATTAAGTTTATTCTATTCTACTTTTGTCTGACTTCAGGCATTAAAAATTATAAAATTAGTGCAACAAAATAGGCAACAAAAGTAATTAACATTTTTTTCTCACACTTTTGAAGTAAACAACTTTCACAATAAAATGTAACTTCTTTTTTATCCCAGACTTATTATCAAAAATAGAAAAGACTAGTCTTCATTTCAAGACGAGTCAATTTGTTTGTATTTTTATTATTTGAAGCAATGAATAGATTTTATTTTTAAAATTCAAATCATTGAGAAGTATAATTCATGAGAGCAAGAAATTAAATGCTTTTCATGCTTAAGTTGAAATAATCGAGTGTTGCTCTCAATTAATGCATTTACAAAGCAAGTGTCTATGAGATGCGCCCACTGATGCCTCCAGAAATAGGCTCATGCCCTCAACACCACGAATAAGAAGATAATATTAGTGTCGCAGCGAAAATCGAGAATCTTGATTCACGAGTCCCGCCTCCAATTTTCTTTTATGTACATTTTTTATATTATTTTTTCATTATTTATATATAATTTGCTTATTGGAGCAGTCATTCAACTTATTAATACTCTATACTCTATTGGAATTAAACTTTTATTTATTAGTATTACAAGTGAATAACTTTTCCAAAACATTAATAATACAGAATTATTACATTGTAAAAAAGCGGCTCTTAATAAATAGTTCGCAACAGGTGTAGCACTCCATCAGTTTTTGGTATCGATTTTTAGGAGTTTCATCTTTTTCGCATTTGTCTATAAGCGTTATTATAGATTTTTGGCGCAAATTTTGTTATAACTGTTAACCTCAATTTTTTGGAAAGGCTGTGAGAAAAACATGTTTCCATTTCATAGGATTATTTTATTTAAGAGAAAATAATCAATGCTGAAAGGGGTTTAAATTATGAGCCAGCGAGAGTCTAGTGTAGAAATTTGACGAAATGGCCAGTAATTTATCACACATGCTGTGGGAGTATGGGAGAAACCAATAACTCTTTTTACGCGAAAGTTTAAAAAAGTCAACATTTTCAATGCCTTATGACTTAAGCTGTCATAAAGTGATTAATGGAAAAAATGAAAAAGCTTTAGTTGATTTCTATTTATGTATAGTATATAAGTTTTGGTTCAACTGAATTGTGTTGTCGAACCTTTTCTCGGATATTAAAAAAAGTATTGAAGTTTACTTTTAAATACAGTTAAATGGAACGCATGTACTGGTACTGTATATTTGAAATGCACTTTTCTTTGAACTTTTCATTCAGTTTATTTTGAGCTTCGCTTCGATTATTAATGAGGAGAAAAATGTTTAACAAAAATTGCATTTCATTAGGAAATATTTTCCTTACGCTTAACAAGTTTTGTAAGAATTTAAAGAAGTTTACCCCAAAAGATCGTTTTCAGAAAATTATCTTTGCTTTTAAAATTACATTATTTTTATCTCGAATACACTTTTATTTTGAATAGTACTCAATAAATACAGGAAATATTTTTTAGCAGAAAAGTATTTCAGGAAATTAAATGAAATATTGTCTTTATATTTAGCAAATACAGTGAAAACTCATTATTATTATTTGCGAGCCTTACAAATGAACTGAAGTAACAGTTTTTAATATAATTTTTAACATGAGTTGAATAAAATTTAGACATAAGTTAGTTTTTTAATTTGAAAACAAGTTAATCCGGAGAATATATCTATAATTATATTCATCCTTCTTAAGAGATAATTATTTTGATAATAATTATGAATCTTTATATATAGTGAATAGCACTCGTACAGTAGCACTCAGTGAATCGATGCATCATTTACTTCATAAATAGAAAATTACATTCAATGGCACACACAATATGAATGATTATTGTTATTATTATTATTACAGTTATGATCCCCTGAATTACTTGCAGATGAATCTATAGATCACAAATCATGTTTAATTTAATTGCAACTTTACATTATAAGGTAATTGATCTTTTTCTTTCTCTTTTATCCGATTGCAAATCCGGTTGTGTTTGTTTGATGATTACGTGTATGCAGAGTACAAGTGTGATGGACTCACCAGTTGCTGTGTATCACTAAAACAAATCTTGACTTTTGTAAGGAAGTGATGTTTCTTGTTATAAGTTATTCCATTAGGTTTCGCAACTGCATTACCAAATATCAGACAAATTCAATTGGAATGGTCTCAAATCTAATTTATTGCAAGAGAAAGCCTCAAAACCAAACCGATCACTTAATTAATATACAAAATGTTTTTTTTATTATTAAATTGACCTTTTTCTACATTATGATAGGGGATAATAATTATAATCCATGAATATCTGCATACAATAAGCATTCAATTTTATTTGGATCTATTTGTGTTTACTTCTAATGAACTATGCTCTAGAAGACAATACCAATTATTTAAGCTGAAGTTTAAAAGTTTACATAATTAAAAGCAGTGATTCATTGTAAAAATGTGGCATTTATTCACATTATTTATAGTAAAGAGGTTGTGCTGTAAATGCTTCTAAAAACTAAAATCAGACCTGAGTTCACTCGTTCAACATATTACTGGAGGACATGGTATTAATGTTAAAATGTTGCACACTTTGTGACTTTCATACAAATTGAAATAAAAGGCACACATTATTATACTTATAGTTTACATTTGATAGTTTGGATTTCAATATTGTGCGATGAGATTAATGTTAACATTGATCTAATATGTGATGAATTTTAATTTGTCATTCCGTTCACTTATAACTTAATAAACGTTATACAAATTTTGGCGATATATTTATATTTTATAACAAGTATTGTTACCTATTATTAGATCTCTGTTGGCTTTGCTATAAAGGCTTGTTTGTTAATTTGACAGTCTATTGTTTGAACTTATATTGAAAATTATAGAATACTTTCTACCATTTCTACTATTAGATAACGGCTAATATTAAAGTGAAATGTTAGACGGAAATAGACAAATACAATAAATAGATAAACCTCAATAGAACGACCCAATAATAAAGGACAATGCTTATAATGAAGCGTTACTATCAGTTTCAGTATCAACTTCTAAATGTATTTGCTATAACGATCACAATAGCTGCTGCAGCTGATGAACCAGTTCTAGTCAAGTACAGTAGACTTTTGATGGAGTTTTTACCTCCTTATTAGAAGCTAAATGTGGTAAACCGTCTCAACATGTTTTTTAGATGCCAGTAAAGTCAAAAATAAATTATTATTTGCATTAATTAATTAAAGTAAAATATTCTAGTTTTGACTTTTTTTTATAATAATAAAAGTCTCAAATCAGTCGAAAAATCAATAAAGTTTTTTTTAATTCTATTTGCTTTTTGAGTGCCTATTAATAACTCCATTTGTAACAATTTATTTTAAAGATTTGGGTTTTGCCTCGTATTGAGATCAAAGCTAATTATTTCCTGTGATTAGTTTTTGTATAAAGCATTCAAATTAAAATATTTTTAAAATACAAAATTATTAAAATAGGTAAATAAAAGATTACAATATTTCTGAATTATATAATTGAGTCAGAGCTTAATCATTTAAAGTCGTGATGAAAATCCCAATTCCATTCCCATGAAATTGAATTATAATTGATGTTTATATGCGAATAAAGCTTTTATTGAAAACAAAGAAAATATACACTTATGTAATCAAATGAAATGAAGTCAGTTTTTTGATTATTTAGTAATATTTTATTAAATTCTATCTAATTTTGGGGTTTTTCCTGAAAAAATTTGATGAAAATTCTATTTCATTCAATTTTTATCTGATTAAGATTTATAAGGATTCGTATGTTTTCACTATTTATGTCAGACTTTGTTGTTATATTAGTTACAAAAATTTATTTATCTTCTGAATTGAAACAAAAAATTAAGTCGCATAGAATGTTATCAATAGAAATAACACGATTTGAAAAAGCATTTAATAGTTTATAGAAAGTTTTATTTCTTATTCCTTGCAATCCTTGCAATGCTGTGATTCAATACTTGTAAATAAATTACAATTCAATTGTATGATATGATTGAAAAAGCATATTATGGGTTTGGGATTAGATTGGAATTAAGTTTCATGTCATGGGATAGAAATGGGTCGGATTGAAGATTATGATTAAAAATTCTTATATTTTTTCATGACAAATTTCAAGTCGATTGGTCCTTTGACACGGTAGCTCCAATGCAGAGCTCAAGTCTAACGATGACCTTTAATACTCCTCATAGAGGAAAAAAGAGTTGCTTTAATAACTAAATAGTTTTCTCATAAATTAGATTCATTTTTAAAGCTAGAATTCCCATAGAAAGCAGAAAGTAAGTGCACAAAATTACCTGAGCACAATTTATTAGAAATAGAGGCCAAAAATTTCTAATTTTGAAAATTTTTTCCGAAGAAAAACGGCTCAACTTTTTGTGAAAATGTTAAAACGAAATAAAGTATCAGTCATTAAATAAATAGATGATTGATTTACTGGTCGAGCAATCAGTTACGCTAAGGTTGAAGTAAATTTACCTCATATTTTCCTACTTAAAAAAAATACAGTCATTCAGCTTTTCTATTCAAATATAAGCTTTTAAAAAGGCTAACCTCACACTTGAAAATTTTTACTTTGTATGCGATAGAATATGTCCTCGAGCTTAAAATTGCAGGGATGCCGAAAATGCTTACAAGAATTAAAGCATCTGAAGAGCAGTTGCAGTTTCCTTGAAAGGAGTCGAGTTTGGTTAGTACTACATTTTATTATTTTTACACAGCACGGAATTCGAGAAAACGTTAGCAAAAATATGTATCTTAATAAAAGTTATCACTAATATAATATTTTATCAAAAAAATATTTATTACTTAATTTATTTATCAAATGCTTCCGTGTATTCGCTTTTTGACTTATAACGCACGCAAATATACCAAAAAAAACTTTCATAAAATTTTAATTACAATTTCTCGGACATCTGTTTAATTTATAAAGTTTAAAGATTTTGGTACAGCATTGGATGTATGACATTATGATAACTGGATATTTTTATTAGTAATGCTGTTTCGGTAAAGCGTGTGTGTGTGTGTGTGTTGGGCCACAGAGAGAGCTGGTTAGCATTTGAATTGTAAGAGAGGTCGAGTTGCCAGTGATTTTGTACTCCTCTTCTTCCTTAATGTGATGAACGCTTTTTTCCAAAAGTTTTCCCTTTTGCCCGAAAGCTTGTTTAGTGATCTTTCATTCTTAGAACAAACATGATTTTGATTTGCCATTCAATGATTTGTTATAAAGATTACAACATCGTTAACAGTTTAAAATGTATTTAAAAGTTTAAAATGTTTAATATAAGTTCAATTAAATATTAGTCTCTCTTCTCAAAGTTAATGAACGGATTGTTGAGATTAATGTTGTTTTTAGTTTTCAAGAAAGTTTTAAACGTTTCACTGTTTATATAAGTTGTGCCATTTGGGTATGATCTCCATCTCCGACCGTTGCACTGCTTTTATCTCATCTCTCAATCGTTTCGACATGTCTTAACTTTTTTCTTCATTGTCACTCGTTGTTTGTGACATGCGAGACATGCCGACTCCTCTCCACTCAAATCAGAGCAATCACAACATTTTTAGAGATGAAAATAACTGTTGATTAGATTTTTGAAACTAAAGCATTTTAACGATAAGTTAATCCTTTAGTTTTGCGGTAAATTTTCAATTAACTTAACTGAATGCCGCCTTAATATAACTGGAGATTGTTATGTTTGTCTCTTCAATACTTCTTCAATATGTGATCCAAGAGTGCAACAGACCTTAGAATAAATTCAGTAAATTTTCTTTTTTTTGTGAGATCTTTATTTTGATATTAAAGGATTGAATTGAATGATAAGTTAATATAAAATGAATTGAAAATAACTAAAATAAATGAGAAAAAAGTTAAATGAAGTTATATTTGCAAAACTGGAATTTTCTTCTTCTTAAGAATTTTAAGTAAAGAAATATGAAAAATTGAAGAGAGCAACAGATTACTTACCAAAGAAGTGATTTGCTAAATGTCTGCCATTCAATCGCAAACGTCATACAAACAAACATATAGAGAAACATTCTCGCAGACTATGACTCACCGCCCGTGAAAAGTGGTCTAAGCCGTGGTCTCGTTAACGGTGTCTCTACCAGTTTGCAGTTACTCGTTCGTGTCATTAATGATAGCAGTGTCGGTGTGTATACATCTATACATATAAACGAGTGGAATGAGCTCATGTCTAAGTGTTCATAAACATAATACCTGTCCGTTTGTTTGCGTGAGTGAACTTTCACTCACGAGAAGACAATACTTTCCTCAAATAGTTAACTCTAATTGGACTTTAAGATAATGTTTAAGATATGTTTCTGATGATGAATATGTGATTATATTAGAGAACGTTCACACTGAAGATCTCATCTTTATTTTGTAGTTATTTTTCTCTCACAAGTCAGTGAACATAAAGAGAGAAAGAGAGAGTTGTTGACCATTTCATACTTCATTCAGTGATCATTGACAATGACTGGCAGTTTCGTCACATAAACTTTCTTTCGCTTCCTTAAAAAGAAATTCATATATTTTTTTATTTGTGTGACTGACTGTTGTTCGCCGACAACTTGGACTAAATATATATCTCATTATATTCGCATTTGATTTCAAGTTAACACTTCTTAACACTCGTGAACTTCAGACTTTGAATTGAAACTGTTTTAAATGCTTTATTACTTATTTAAATTCTTAAAACGTTAATATGTTTGAAAATTAACTACAATTTAATTGAATTAATTGCATATACTGTATGTGAATTAATGTGCATTCAAGTGAAATTCAAATCAATTATATTGAATTGATTTTAATGCTAATACAGTGGCGTAAACTGTCGTAAATATTGAGTTAATTGGCGTAACAACTGGTGACAATTTTTTTATATATAATGCTAATGAATTGCTATGCTGTTCAACAATTTTCCGATTGAATAATTCGATACTTTTGACTTTTTTTATCAGCAAAAACTCAATTACATTCAAATAACTCATTGATTTGAAGTGAGATAACTCTTAAATTCTTTTAAATTGTTTAGCAAAGCACTAGAGTTCAAAGTATTTATTGAATTTAATTGTGTCTAATATTTTGACTACTCCATTATCATCTGTTGATATTGATGTTATAGCTTATGTTGGAACTAATTTTCTTTGGAATTTCGAGTTTTCAGAGAGAACTTACCATTTAATCAATTAAATTGGTGTTTTTTATATTTTTATTTATTGAAATCAACTCAAACAATGATTAATAATTTGCAATTAAGTTGAGATATGTTTCATTAAGAGCATAATAAGAGAATCTATGGATTGCTTCTTGACCTGAAACCGCAGTCATCGATAGCACACTTATTATTATGATTGAAGAGAACATATGAGAACACGTTCATAGAATTCACTGATGAATGACTTGACATTTATTCTATGATTAGTATTATTTGAAATGTTCACTTATTGTTTTGTTGCCTCAATTGTTTTTATTGATGACATGTACGCATTCTATACTCTGTCATGTTATTGAAGTCCTCAAAGTGATGGAACAACTCTTTTTGTGTGATACTCAACGTGAGAACCAAATGTCAAAATTAAAGAACAATAAATCTCTGCGACCATCAGTTGCCATAAGAAGCACTTCATGTGATGAACTTCTCGATTATCGCTATAAAAATAATAAACAATTCTTAGCCGATGTTGAATATGGCCCTGGATTTGGATCTTATCATTACTATCAGGTAGGGGTCAATGAGTTGAAATTGTCGGAGGAATTAATTTTTTACAACTTTTCTCAAAATTTAGTTTCTTTTTGTTATATATTTTGAAAATATAAATATCCCTTAATGTCATTGTCCTCTGTCTTGTTATCATTTATTTGAATCATTGATCATTGTTTGGCAATTATATCTTCTATTGTGTGCCACTTATTTCTCAGTCAATTTAATTTTTATTTACGGACCATTACTTCTATTGTCAATGTTAGGAACAAATTCTGTATGCATTCCATTTTTTGCTCCTAACTTAAAGAAAATCAAAGTGAATCAAATCCTTAAAATGAATCACAGATTCTATATTTTAAATTTATTTATATAAGTAAAGGAGTTTCAGGTTTTTAAGTTTTTTGACTTCGCTTTTCAGAACTGTTCTTATTATTTGTTTCGATATTAGCTCTTATTTATTGTATATTTCTTATGGTTTCAAATATTGCCAAAAGTTTATATTGAAAACAATATAACTTATATTTTATTCTTTTATCAAAAAAATAATAAATAAAAATAAATAAAAATAAAAAACAAAATTATTTGAAACTGTAAGCAATACTCTGTACTTATTTGACACAATTTCATGATTTAAAGATCAATTTTAAAAATTGAATCCATTGAATGTTTTGCTATCAATAGATGTAAAACGTGATGATCTAATAAATCTCGAAATTAATCCTCAAATTATTTGGGTCTTTCGTGACTATACCGCTATTTTAATTTAATGAATACGAATATTGAACTTATTTTATGACATTTAATTTGATATCATGTCAATGTTAGGGCTAATGTCCTTCCAATTTGAATTCCTCATCAATTAATGTGATGTTTCGAAATCATTTTTTGTTATTTGCATGCATTCTGGGCAGTGCTTAACTATGAGCTACCGTTAGATTGTGCAAAGATTATGCATTGCTTTGCAAACATTGATATTCAGCATACGTTTCAAAATGTAATTTTCATTATATGCTTATTGTCTATGCCGATAACTAAACATGCAATTCAAAAATGCTCCCATGCTCTTCATTTGAGAAATAAATCCAATCGACATTAATTCTTGTTTTTTTGTCGATAATATATAGCTGAGGGCCCATTAGATCAAACTGCAAACTCTGCTTAACTCTCTTCCTTGTCAAATGTTGCGGATTGAATACCTTTGACTGGCTTTCATGCGAAATATGTCTTAAATATGATTAAATACTAGAAATATTTCATTTTGTGTAATCTAACGATAATTAATAAATTGATCCAATTATTAATGAATTCATAATTAACTATAATAAAAACTTTGTTAATTATGCAAAAACAGAAATCATTTGTTATTTTTGATTCCAATCCTCATTAATCAAAAGTTAGTGATAAGGCATGAAATACTGTACATACACGAGAAACTTTGATTAAATACAATACAAGTAAAAATATTTATAAATTCGCTATACTGTATCAGTTTATTAGAATGAAGCGACCTTGCTCATGGCTTGGCACCGGTTTGAGCTCACTGTTTCTTGAAAAGCTGGGTTGTTTTTATTTTTTTACCGGTACTAAATTAACTACTACTCCATTATTATTATTAATGGTATTATTATTAGTAACTTAATCCTTTCGTTGCCATTTCATCGGTATATAGTTTCAATCGATAATTACTTTTTTCAATTACTTTGAATTTGTTTTATTTGTTTTCATTTGTAGAGTTGGCTATAAAAGTCATCTTTTAATCAGTTTAAATAACGGATTTACTCAAATTATTAAACTTAAGAATATATATTGTATAAACTCATGCATCAGTCATAGAAAGATAAATCTACATGTTTTAGTATTATTGAATAAATACACGAGAGTTTCGTTAAAAAAGACCTTATTTTAAAATAATAAAATCAAATGGCTTTAAACACTTAATAATTATAAATTTAAAAAGTCAAAAATGAAGCTTTAAATCAATGATAAAGTAGAAGTTTAGACTCATTGAATTACTATAAGAAAAATTAATGAGCAATTGAATTGTTGTGATGCTGCTATGCATTTACCCGGCATTGATTAAAGGACAACTTTTCTCTATTACCTGTACTCGTATAGTATAAACTATAAGTA